>JRUC01000326.1:0-24793 GCA_000806385.1 Leptographium procerum
CGGCACAGCAGCAGCAGCAGCGCCCAAGGGCCCCGAAAAGCCACAAGACTTTGCCTTCTCAGCGCGGCTGCCGATCATGAACGCCAAGGATCTGGACATGCTGCGGCTGACGGCGTCGTTCGTGGCCGTGCACGGGCGGCGCTTCCAGACGAGCCTGCTGCAGCGGGAGGTGAACAATGCGCAGTTCCAGTTCCTGCTGCCGAGCCACTCGCTGCACAACTACTTCCAGCGGATGGTTGACCAGTACGCGGCGATCAACAAGGATCTGGGGGTAGCAGTGGCCTCTGGCGCGAATGGCGAGGACAGCAAGGGCGAAAATGGCGAAAAGGACAGCAAGGACAGCAAGGACGGCGGCGAAGACAGCTCGGCCGTCCGGCTGGCGACGCTGCAGCACAACGGCGACGACCGGTTCTCGATCCTGCTGCGGGCCAAGCAGCGCATTGCATATGCAGAGTGGGAGGAGGCACAGCGCAAGAAGGAGGAGCACGAGCGCGACGTGGAGAAGCAGGAGGTGGAGCGCATCGACTGGACCAACTTCACAGTGCTGGAGACGATTGTGTTTGGCGACGACGACGACGCGGCCGCGCTGCCGCCGCCGACATCGCTCAACGACCTGCAGTACGCGTCACTGGAAGAGAAGAGCAAGATGACGATGGCGGCCAACCGCATGATCGAGGAGGCCTTCCCGTACTAGAGGCGGGCGCGTGCCCGCGCTGGCAGTCGACGACGATACACAACATGCTTATACTTATATGCGTGCGAAACATGGATACCCCTAAGTGTGACGAGGAACCGAAGAGGACTAGGGCATAAGATGACACGAAGCACGAAAGGCAGACGGGAAATCAAAAGTGCACTGTACGATTATGGAGCAAATGGCGTGGGATGTTTGTGTTTTATTTGCTAAAATTTATGTGTTTTTTTTTATTCTGTCGTCTCTCTTATTGTCTGCGCTTTCCTTTCTCTCTCGTCTTGCATGGGATTCGGATGGGACGGTGTGCCCACAAAGCTGTTCCTTTTATTCTCTTGTTTCTCCTTTTGTTGGCTTCCAGGATCGGACTACATAGCAACACGACAGTGCTCTTTGTGACAAGCATGTGGACAGCAACAGGAACATGGTTTTCAAGGCGCAGATGTGTCTATAGATTGTCTAGTAGCTGTTAAACATGACTAAACAAGAGAAATTAAAGAAATCCTCTTCCAAACAAATAAGCAGCAGACCTTCCACCCAAAACTAAGCAGCGCTCCAATAACACAGGTAAACCAGCATACCTATTTCGAGGGCATAGGGATGTCCTTCTTGCTTAGTTTGTTCAGCGCATACGAGGAAAGCGGCGCACTGGGAGCGGCCGGTGCCACCAGCTCCTCTCATCGGCCAGTCCGCGGCTATCGTGGCTGCTGCAGCGGTTACCGTGGCGGCATTTTGCAGCCGACGAGACAGGCATCTGCTGGGCCAGCAGACGAAACGTAACCGGTGGCGGGTTGTCGCGAGAGTGGCAGCAGCGACGGTGGCAGTCATGTCGGTCGTGTCGGTCGTGTCGGTCGTGTCGGTCGTGATGGCCGTGACGGTCGTGGCAGTCGTGACGGTCATAGCAGTCGTAGTCAGAGTCGGGGTCGCACCCTCGGCAGAGGCCTTGGTCGCGGAGGTGCACGCTGTCGATGAAATGCATCGGACCGTTGTCGGCCGCGTCAGCGTCGACCGCATCGGCTGCGGCGTCCAGCACGCTTTGCACGTCCTCCCGAACCCCATCGAGGTCTGACCTGAGGCAGGCCAGGTCGTTGCTGAGTCTGCCGACCTCTTGACGGAGGCGACGGACGTCGGCGTTGCCGGCCGTGACGAGCTTGACGAGAAGCTTCAGCGAGGCAGCATCCGAGACGGAGATGACAGAGCCGTCCTCCGAGGGCGTGTCCGCGTCGTCTAGTCTGGGAAAGGCCGTGTCTGGGCTCCAGCAGTTGGTATACATGTCGCGGCGCCTGGCCATAAACTCGTCCTGCTCCTCCTCCTCCTCCTCATCCTGCTCCTCCTCTTGGGCTGTCTCAGGCCACCTGGTCGGTCCGGCCTCTACGCTCTCTTCCGGCTCCTTGGGGAAAAGGGTATAGGAAGATGGATACGGGTACGGGATGGGATTGAGATGACGGGAGAACGGCTCGCCGTGCGTGTCGGTGTTGTCAAAGTACCCACGTCTGTTGATAGCCGGCAGTGGCACCGGCACCGGTGATGCCAGCGGCACATCTGCCTCATCCAAGTCACCTTTGGCCATCTTCAAGGGAGCTGGAGCCGGGTACGAAAAGGGGTCGCTGTTCCCAATTTCAGGGACGGTTTTGACAGAGGCGGCACTCTGATCAACAGTCTCGGCCTTTTCGACGTCACTGTTGCCATCGTCGTCGTCGGAGAGGGCGACAACGGTGACCGTTGCAGCTTGGTCGTCCGAGTTCTGCTCACAGTTCTGCTCAGAGTTCTCGGCGTGGTCCATTGTAAACGAGGTAGAGGACGCCAGACGTTGGAAGAGTGCCCTGGATTGCTGTTAGTTGACAGGCCAAATAAAGTCGAAAGGCAGCAATGCATCGATACGCGTCTAGGAAAACTACAATTACTTACTTTCCCTGGATCATATTGTTGGAGTCGAATATAAAGGCAGATGTTTGTAGGTTGGGTTGAATAACTAAAGTTTTTGTGCTAGCTGGCTTTCACAACTGTATGGCAAAATCGAGATGAAGGGAAGAAGTGCTGTAGGCTTTGGTAATTTGGAGGAATCCTGGTTGGATGAGGCATAGGGAAGAGAGTTTTTCACGAAGACGGCAACGAGACATTTATATGTTGCTTGGTTGTATTGAATTATTCGACTTGCGCGACTCTCACAGCCTCTGCCCCTAAATTCAACTGCACGATGACATCAAAGTCTAGACTGGATAGCAGACAATAAAATAGACAGGCATGCATTTTTTAGGCGCTCACCCCAACCCTCTTTGTGAAACGTCTCTTGAAATTTCGTTTATTTCGGGTGAGGCCTTTCGGCCATCATCGGCCACCAAAAATCATTTCAATCTTCAGCCTCTGATAAACCACTGCAGCAGGCCAATCCGGTCCAGTGACCCCCTTTCTATCCGTGATCTGTCTAGTTAAGAGGTAGTTTCCAGCAACTGAGCAGCCTGGCGGTTACTCGCTTGTGGCTCTGCTTGCGTGCCGTTGGGCCTGGAAAGCTGGCCGCTCTATGCAGCTACCACCACAGCAAAAGTGGGAGAGGCCGCCCCAAGGCATAACACAAGGCAAACACAAAATCAAAAGTTCCAATAATAATAATAATAATAATAATAAACAACAAAGCGACAGTGGCTTGTGCAATGTGGACCGACGCTCGGAATATAAGCGCATGTGCTGCTCGACCTTCTTGGCGACCGTTTTGCGCGGCCCAAGATTGACGGCAAGGCTGCGCTCTGGTAGGCCTCATATCAATTGTGGCTTGATTGTGGCTAGTGGAAACAAATGGGCATGTGAGAACACACCCGTCGCTTATAATCATTTCTCTTCTTCTTTGTATACCGTAATGGTCATGTTTACAATTGGTATATACAGATCGTAAGATACTTGAAAACGCCTTTCCAAAAATGCAAAAATGCAAAAAAGGACCAATTCGATCATGTCCTTCTCCCCGGCGCCGATTTTGATCAGAACTTCGTACTAATGCGCCGCAACACCCCCAAAGTGCTGTGCCAAGAAGGGCACAGATGCCATAGTTTTTGTCGTGCTCTACTAGGAATCGTCTAGTTTCATTCCAGTTCCCGCCCTAACCAGCCTTCTCCCCATCTTCCTCCTCCTCGCTGCTGACCTCCTCGCCAGCCTCGATCGCCGCCTGCCGCCGCTGTGCCGCCCGCTCCCGCTTGCGGTCCAGCAGCTTGCTCAGCCGCTTGGCATTGTTGAACACGCCCGTCGTCGCCGAGCCGCAAGCCGCGCACGACGGGTCCCGCCGGTAGCGCGTGAGCGCGCACCGTTCGCAAAAGTAGTGCCCGCAGCGCGTCACCACCGGCTGCTTGTAGCTCGACCGGCAGATGATGCACGCAAAAGGTATGTCGCGGAGCATCGCCTCCTCATCGTCGTCTCCGTCATCATCAGCGGCGACGGCACCTGTACTCTTGCTCCGGTCTGCGCTGGCCACTATCGTGCCGCCCAGGTGCTTCTTGCCCTTAGTGACCGCTTCCCACTCGTTGTCGAGCTGCCACCCCTGCTTGTAGTCCTCCCGCGCATGCAGAAACTTGCAATTATCGCCAAAACCGCAGAAGCCCGTCAGCTTGTAGTCCTTGCAGACGTCGGGAGCAAAGTCGGTGATGGTGATGGTGCGAATGTTGGCCGCCGACTTGACGGGCCCGACCGATCGGGCTGGCGCTGCCTGTGCCTGTGCCAGTGCTGTTGACTTTCCGGCCTTGCCTGTCTTTCCGACTTTGCTGTCGGGGTCGTCGAACATGTGACTCTGCTTCGTCGCCGCGTCCGCGTTGGCCAAAAGGGTGCTGCGGTCGGTGACATGCAGAGGCTGCTCCAGCCCCGTCGGCGAGGACTTCGCGGCCGTGCCTGTCGGTTCGGTGGAAGCGCTGATCAGACTGGCGCCGACGTTCCGCTTTCGCCGCTTGATCCCGCGCAGGCCTCCTTCACCCGAGTCACTGTTGCTGTCGTTGCCGCTGTCGCTGTCGCTGTCGCTGTCGCTGTCGACTGGTCGTGGGGGCGGCGTCGGCGATCGCTTGCGCATGTTGGCCTTGACCTTGCCGCGCCCACGTGCCTTGAAGAGCACTGGCGCAATCGGCGCAGCAGGTGCGGCCGGCACAGAAGAGGTATCTCCAGCAGACTCTGTCATGGTTTTGCCGAGCAGAGAAGCAGTGCCTGTCTGTGATGTTCTAACACGAGAACAAGACAATTTCTGGTAAGAGATATCAGCCACAGGAAAGCTTTGAGCTGGAATGAATTGGAAATGTGGCGAACCACCGCTTACATGATCGCTATTAGTCACAGAGCTCTGTGTACTGATCTAACCTATTTTATACTGGTGCATATGAGACTTAGCTCACAGCCTATGATTGGCTGGAAGGTAACAATAGTAAACACCAAATAATGTTGGTATGTGGAGTTTTAGCAAAAGCAAATTGGCCAGTTTCATGCAGAACCTAATACAGCGTCGGTTGCTTGGGAGAGAGCTTTGCTTCTGTTATTTTGTGTTGCTGTGTAAGAGTACGAGTATGCTGCGAGAGACAGCTGGGCTGGTAATTACCGCACATTGCTTTGTTGGAAGACATTTGCCTGAAGTCGTATGCGCCACGCATAAAAATACCCTGGCCCCCATGTGGTTGAATATTACAGGCCGAAATAGCATGGTCGGACAAGCGCCTGCTGGCAATGGCCGGGGGTGAGTGTCCTATGTGAGAAATAAGATACTTGCACGCTGCCATATCGAGTCTCACAGTTACGCCACGCCTTTGTAGTGCAGTAACACTTTTGGCAGCAAACAGGGCAGTAGCTCGTTACTTTGCGACATATTCTTCATTACCACTTGGTCCTTCGCGCCTGCCACCATGTCAACAATACGCTGGCTTTCCCGCCACGACAACAAATCCCACATTCCTTTGACCCTTTCTCTTTCCCCATCTCTTCTCTAATATGCATTTTTATTCTTCATCCGTGTTCAGTTCTTCAGTAGCTCTGTTAATTTTCTAAATTTCACTTATCCCCCCTACTTCATTCGAGGGTGCGGTAAGTTACGAGTCTCCGTGTTGTTGTTACTATGTTTTTCATACTCTATTTTGATTGGTTCTCGTACTGACTGCCTGTCTTCTGCTTTGTTCCTTTTTATTTTTATTTTATTTATATTGCTTTTACCTCCTGGTCCCAACCGGTTCGGAAACACGATCTACAAACGGAAGAAGAAACGGCCAAGACCGCACAATAGAACTGTCGGCAAGGAGCTGACGGCCAGCCGACTATTGCTATATACAGAAGCTCTATTCTGTCTTCAGCATCCACCTGCTGTGTTAGCTGGCCGAATCCATCCTGTCCACATAGCTGCTCTATGCTGTCGCTGCTCTAAAAACGCGTCACTTTCTCCACTTCACAGCTGCGCTCAACTCGCCGCCTTTTCTTCCTCCCCCCCCGCCCGATTGCATAGCGAATAAGATTACGGGGGTGCCCGACTGCAGATATCAAAGCTTGGGTGCAGCAGATTCTGGGCCACTGTTGTTCTCTCCTCCCGTCGCGTTTTTTCGTCAGCGAGGTACCGGAGTACGATAGGCCTTGGCGCCCGCCTCGCGTTTCCTTTTTCTTTTCACCTCTTGCGGCCTCCTTCAGCTCATTTCTTCTGAGTCTGTCTTATTATTCTTGTTTCTCGATCGTTCCGTACGACACAGCCCGAGTAAAGTTACACCATTCCGATCAAGACCAACAAGGCCTGGGAAAATAGGTGAGGGTAGTATGGAGTATTAGTAGGAGAAAAGAATGTAGGGGAGGATTGTCTTGAAATTTTGGTCCCCACTACTGTATCATTTTCCTTTTTCTGCGCCTCTCCTGATTTCTGCCGGTGGTCTCTTCTGACTCCGTTCTGACAGCACGCCGATCTACCACCACCACACCGGTCGCGCTCCGTGGCTCGTTCTTTTCATCCCTTACAGAAGGCCTGAACTCTGTGCGGACAAACAGGGTTGAAAACCACCACACACACTGCCCTTAGTGTGCCGTTCCTTCTTGCCAACCTTCTTGTCGTTCTTTCTTCCTTTCGATCTCTCCTTTAACCCCCTTGATTTCTTTCCCTCGAATAGCGACTGTACAACTCTCAAGGCCTAGCCCTGACTGACGACCACACTTTTCAACGCAACACTCGACACAACACTAATTGCCTCTTTCGATCAGACGCCGCCGGATGAAGCTTATGCCCTCGTGGTAGTCGGACTGGGCTTTGCTACCGCCTGTGAAACCCCTCTTGGGGACTTTCTGCCTTGTTGGCTCTTTTCGCCTGCCAGGTCGGTGAATACCCAAAGGACACGATGGCTTCGCAGCAAGATGGAAGCCCGGTCACGCCCACGCCGTTGCAGCGGCACTCCGGCGTCGATCGGCCTTTCGCCCTTCACCCACCTCGGCTGAGCATCGGCTCCGGCCAAACCCACCACTATCGGTTTGCCGACTTCGACGAGGAATCGTTCTCAGAAAGCGCTGGCGTCTCTGCCGAGCAGGCCAAACGTGCCCTGCGTGCGCACCTTGCCGAAACCGAACGCCGGATGGCCGAGGCTGGGCGGCTGGGAACTGCACTTGTCCAACAGCAAAAAGAGTTGACCGAGAAGCTGCATGAAGTGGAGACACTGCAAGCAGAATCTGAGCTGTCCCCAGAGCTCAAGAAGAAGCTCGCAGAGCTGGAGAAGGAGTACGACGATGTTGCCAGAGAGACTGCCCGTGCTTTCCTGCCTAAGCAGCGCGTTCCGAGCAATGAGTCTACTGGATCGCCAGATGGGAAAAGTGGCCGCGTAAGTTTGCTCTACTCATTTATCTGAATCCTGTGATTACCTTCATTTCCCAGCTAATGAGCCAAAGAGATCTTTGAGTCCTGTGAAGTACGAGAGCCACGCGTCCGGATCGCCCAGCAAGTTGACGGCCTCGAACCGCAGACAGCGGAACCAGAACTCTAACCGGGTCCACGATATCGAGTTCGCTGCCGAAATCAGCACGTCGCTTATTTCCCAGGTTCGTGGCTTGCAGGCACTGTTGGCCGAGCGCGAAGAAGATTTGCGTGACACGAAACAAGATCTTGCGCGACTTGAAGACACCACGGACACGCTGCGCGAGCGCATCAAAGAACTGGACGAGAGCGAGCATCGCTTCAAAGAGGAGAACTGGAACCTGGAGACCCGGATCCACGACTTGGACGCTGCTCAGCGTGACGCCGCCGACAAGGAGAAAAAGGTTGCTCAGCAGTTGGCGATTCTGCTAGGCGACAAGAACAAGGCCCAACGGGAGCTCGACGAGCTGAAGGGAACACATGCTCGTCTTGTCGATGAGCATGCAGCGGTCGTCAAGCTTCATGATATCGAGCTTGGTACGGCCAAGCGGAATATTGTCCTGGCCGACGGCGAAAAAGCTACTCTGCAGCGGAAGGTTGATGAGTTGGCTGGGCAGAACCAGGAGCTTGCCCGGGCCGTCTCAATGCAGCATCGGGTCCAGTCTATCGAGGGCGACTCACTGCCTACCACAAGCGAAGACGAATTTGATACTGGCAACGACCAGGGCACACCCGAGCATTCCCCACCTGCTTCTCCAGTGAAGGGCACGCCTCGTCATTCCGTTCTCGAGTCGGAAACGCTGAAAACCTCCCTTCTCCATGCCCAACGTACTCTACAGAGCCTACGCACCAATCTTCACCGTGAGAAGACTGAGAAGCTTGAGCTTCGACGTCTGCTACAGGACACCCGGGATGATCTGGAGCGAGCACGCGCGGACCCGAACGCTGCCGCGGCTGGGGCAACCAAAAAGATTCGGAAGGATACTCGCGAAACCCAAAAGCTGCGCTCTAGCCACCTGGGCGGCGCCCGCTCGACTCGTACGGAACTCTTCATCGTGACTGGAAACGACCCGGATTGGGAGGAAGACGACGGCCAGCTATCCCCATCCGGCACTGTAGCTCGGGGGAAGAGGCGTGCCGCCGAAGCTAGCGACCAGTTCGAAACGGCAAACGAGGGACATGTTAGCGACACATCGGCGTTTACAACTGCTGACGACGGAGCTGAGACGACTGAGGCTTTCCATACTGGCTTAGAAGATCTCTCCAGCGGCGAGGAGACCATGACCGAAACAGAGGGCGTTCCTCAGCGTGGCCGAACACTAATTTCGAGGAGCAAGGCAGCAGCGTCTATTGCGAGTGGCCCTACAGAGGATGACCGCGATGTGACCAACCAAAGCACAGCCTCAGCCTCCGATGACGACGAGTTCGCCTCGCCCAGGACGCCTACTGCCTCAATAGGTAGCTCATCGCGGATGCGTTTGCGTGCCAGCCGCAGTACCCTGGCATCGCGCCGTCTTCGTCGCATGGCTAGCATTGAGGACCCTGGCAGTAGCCCTGCCGGTCTTCAGGGCAGCCCGTACAGCGTATCTGGCTCTCCTGGTGCTATCGCCGGCGTTGGCTCTGTTCACAGCACGCCTCGGGTAACAGGCCACCAGCAAAGTCTGTTTGCCGAGCTCGAAGAGCTTGATGAGGACAGCGAAGAGGACATGGCCAGCGATGGGACGCCGGCACGCTTCCGCAGCCCACAGCCTGCGACGCCTTCTCCTGTGCTTACCGAGACTGGAGGCAACGGTGAAAGATCTCGGGGTCGGTCTCCGCTGGCCAAGGCTCTGCATTCCCCCAAGATTGTCACGGTGGATCGGGCTACTCTCACAGAAGCCGTCACAATTTTGCCATGGTCCGAGGAGGACGAAGGGCAGGAGCACCCGGATGAGCTGTCACCTGAGTCACGGCCGACCTCTTTCATGTCCGATGTGAGCATGGGCGAGCGGCTGAAAGCGTTCCCTTCGCCCCCGTCTGCGTCGGCGCGTGGCCTCATCTTGAACCCTATTGTTCTGCCCCCGCCACAATCCAGGCCAATCGACATTGCCGAGAAGACAGAGGATGACACCCTGGAGTTCGAGGCCGAACGGGAACCGCTCCTGCAACTGATAATGTCTCACATTGTCTCGGTGCCAATTGAACCAATGGCAGAGCCGGAGCCAGAGCCTCCCGCTGTCGAGCTGGTGGTGCCTCCGTCCCCCATCGTGCTTGCAGTATCCTCGATTCTGATGGAACATACTGTGCCCATCAGCCTGCCAGAACCGGAGCCTAAGGAGCTTCCCGTCCTGTCCTCGTCGGTTCTTCACGCTGTTGACGTCATTCCCGTCGAGCTGCCACCACTAGTGATTCCCGAGCCACCTGTATTTTCCATGTCGGATGTGCAGGCGGAACACGTTGTGCCTACTCCGTCGGAGCCGTTTTCGTTTTCGGTTGTCCACTGGCAGCATGTGGAGCCGGTCTCCGAGCCAGAGCGAGTTGTCGAACCATTTTCTTTTACAGGAGTCCACTTTCAGCACGTGGAGCCAATTCCAGAACCAGAACGAGTTGTGGAACCTTTCTCCATCTCGGGAGTCAAGTCCCACCACGTCGAGCCCGTTCCAGAGCCAGAGCGAACTGTGGAACCCTTCTCTGTCTCCGGAGTCCATTACCAACACGTGGAGCCAATTTCAGAGCCTGAAAGATCTCTTCCTCCTTTGGAGCCGTTCTTAGTCTCGGGAGTCCTGTCGCAACACGTCGAGCCGATAGCTGAACCAGAGAAGGTCTTGCCTCCCTCGGAGCCTTTCTCCCTCACGACGGTTCAGTCAGAACATGTCGAGCCAATCTCGGAGCCAGAGCGTGCCCTGCCCGTTGTGGAGCCGTTCTCTTGCTCGACGATTTTGTCAGAATTTGTTGAGCCCATTCCGGAGCCGGAGCGCGCTGTGCCCGTGTTGGAGCCATTCTCTGTTTCGTCGGTCCAGTCGGAGTATGTTCAACCTATCCCGGAGCCAGAGCGTGCTGTCCCTGCTGTGGAGCCGTTTTCCTTCTCGACGGTTCAGTCGGAATACGTCGAGCCGATCTCAGAGCCAGAGCCAGCCTTGCCTCCACCGGAGCCATTCTCGTTCACAGAGGTTCAGTCGGAGGAAGTCCAGCCTGTGTCCGAGCCAGAAGCACCAGCTCTGCCAGTGCCTTCGTTCTCTGTTTCTGCGCTACAGGCAGAAGATGTCCAGCCGGTGTCTGCCCCCGAGCAGCCGCTTCCGGAAATGGCGCTATCTAGCGTCTTGTCTCAGCACATTGAGCCTGTTGTTATCGAAGAAGTCGAGGACAAAGATACGGAAGCAAGGGCAATTTTCACTTCCCCTGCCGCAGCTCCTGCTTTGGTTTCTGTCAACTCTAGCGGAACACAAACTGACGAGTGGAAGCCAGAGTCTGCTGCTATTGTGCCTGTTGCTGCCCTCAGTGCGGCGGCGGCGATGGCCGGCAGTGCAGTTGCTGGCGAAAGCAGCGTTCCTATTGGCTCTGATAGCGATCTCTGGAGCCACAAGCGGAACGCATTCATCATTCCCCGTGACCACGACGATATTGTTACCGCAGTGGATACACCTGCATCCCGCCAAGGCCCGACGACGCCAAGCAAAGCTGCTCTTGACTCGCTCATCGGAGGGTGGCCAAGACACAGCAGCCCCCCTACACCGGTGATTGCGGAGGATGAGACCCGGCAATCGCCTGGTGCTGACCGTCTGTCGGAGACACCCGAGTCACAGCTCCCCTTCAGGGAAATCTCAGTCAACGCCAAGGTTGGGAAGGACCTGAATAGTGAAGTGACGCGCGACGTGGCCAATGGCGAGCCGATGCTTGTGCAAAGCGATATTGAGGACGGAAACGATGCCGTGAAGGCTGTTGATAATACGCCGCGTGCCGCCAACAAGCCTGGGAAGCAGCCTCTTGGAGACAGCACAATCAGCTCTGTTAGGCGAGGCAAGGCTGTCGATACAACTGGTGTGGCGAATATGCGTCGCCCTGGCTCTGCGGCCAGCGGGCGCTTATCGCCCGACTTCGGCATGCCGCCGCTGCCAGCCAACCACCGAGAGGTGATTGAGGCAGTTCGCAGCGGTTCCTCTGGCTCCATGGCTACTGGTGGCCTGTCGACCCGGCGCGTGCAAACACCGACTGGCGGAGCCGTGCAGGAGTTCAACTTTGCCAACTATAGCGGCACGCCGACACCAAAGGCGAACGTTCGCAGCAGTGCTGTTGGCTTGGGCGACATGCATCCGGCATCTCGGCCTACCTCTCGGGCAAATGCCAGCAACGCTGGCGGAAGCGCTGTTCCTGGCATACCGACCACACTTAGCCGGCAGACATCCATGTCATCGTTCGCGTCGGAGGTTAATGCGCGCTTCGGCATAAACGACGGCGACGTGTTTGGCGGCGGGGCCGGCGGCCACATTGATCCGCGCATGATCCAGGCTATCACCCAGACCATGATTGGCGAGTATCTCTGGAAGTACACGCGCAAGACTGGCCGCTCAGGCCTGTCGGAAAAGCGTCACAGGCGGTACTTCTGGATCCACCCGTACACGCGGATGCTCTATTGGAGCGACCAGGGACCGACAGCAGGCAGCCGCGTGGAGCAAAGGGCCAAGAGTGTCGTCATCGAGGGCGTGCGTGTTGTGACGGACGACAACCCGATGCCTCCCGGGCTGCACCGAAAGAGCCTTGTCGTGATCTCTCCTGGCCGCACCATCAAGTTCACCTGCACCACTGGCCATGGCCATGAGATCTGGTTCAACGCGCTGTCTTATCTGCTCCTGCGTAAGGATGACGGAGTGGAGGACGACGGGATGACGGCCAACGGCGAGCAGATCACGCGGGAGGACGTCGAAGAGTTCAACCCTGCGTTTGGAAGTCGTGCAGTCGGAGGCTCTCAGGTCCGGCGGCAGGCCCCAATGTCGCTCTCGTCATATAACTCGCGGACGACGCACAGCGAGTCGCCTGCGTTTGGTATGACGATGAGCGTGCCGACGTTGACGCCGACGCCGAAGAAGACGGTGGCCGGCACGACTGGGACGACCAGCACGACCGGCACGATGGGCTCTACCATGACGCCGTCTCGCTCCGCAGCTGGACTCACGTCGCGGAGTCGCCTGAGCCGCATTGGTGGCTACTGGCGATCAAGCCAGTCGCTGTCTACGCAGTTCGGCGCTCGGAACCACCGTCCGCACAACAGCTCGGCGCAAGAAAACGGGATATACGAGGCCAGCGAGGTGAACGACAGCGCCGAAGACATGCGCGTGCTCTTTGTGGCCCAAGACCGGGAATCCAATCGGCTCGAGAACGTCCGAGCCTGCTGCGATGGTGAGCTTTACTCTAATATTTTTTTAAATCCTTGTTTTTCTGTTTACGAAATCTTGACTGACACAACACAGGAAAACACGACGTTGGCACTCTTTCCCATAGCACTCGACGTCACCGACACTCGCAGCCGGCTGCTTCTGCAATGTCGACTCCCACCCATAGTACCGTCCGCCACCGGCCCTAGAGCGCCCTGATTGTCCTGAGGTGGTGTGTGCCTCTCCTTTTGGCGCGGTGCCCTCTCTTGCCCTTACTAAAAAGCCCATGTTTCTTTAATCTTCACGTCAGTCGTTTAGGGGCGCTTCAGGCGTATTCCCGCTTTCATTATCTCTCTTCACTTTTTGTCTGCTCATGTTCACGAAGCATAAATCATTCTTTCCACCAACATCTCTTACGACCTTACGTCTCTACTTTCTTACTGAGTCTCTTCCTGTTTTGTCGGTGTTTTCCTCGCAGTGCGCACAGTGCTCGGGGCTGTTTCTCTTATTTACTCTGTTGTCCGTTGCAGCACTTAAAGTGCTAGCACTAACTACTCTGCCGCCTGGACCGGCTGTCATTCGTTTGGAATACTTCATCTTTCTATACCTGGGCGCATATAGCTCTAATCCCCTACTTGCTTTTATTTTCTCTCTGCTACTGGTTCGCCATGGTGAGGAAGCATATTATTACTGTCTTTCCTCATTGAATGGCTTGTTCGCACGAAAGATGGGTCGGGAGCTCAACGCAAGGAAAAACAGAAAAAAAAACACAGAACCCCAGACAGTCTTTGCTTATCTCGATCTTGTCGTCAGCAAGACAGAGCAATCAGTTTGCTCTGGATGACTTGATGAATCACAACTAAATTGCAGATGCTAATGAATCCTCCCTGCATTTCGACGGTGAAATAGTGTGATTTTACGTAGACACAACACAGAATAGTTCAGTCTAGAGATATACGTATCTAGCAAAACCTTGATTTGTAGCCCCAGTCCTGCGAGAGAACGAGGATCGGGCACAACCGGTCACGTTTGGCTGGCGCCACCTGGCATTGATGTTTGGTTTATTTTGTTTCTCTTTTTTTGTTTATTGCTTTTTTACCGTTTGCGCTCCCTAGAGACCAAAGTAAAGAAAGCATGCATGTCCCCGAATCCGTGGTTGTTTTATGACGAAAAAGGAATAAACGGACAACACATGGAATAATAAACACCCAATAGATCCTTTCCACGCCGGCCTCCAAAACGCGTGCACAAACGCTGCTGCCGTTGCCGCTGCCGCTGCTTCTCCTCCCGTCTTGCCTCCAAGTTTTATATTTTTGTTTAGATGGCGGTGTCGTACGGAATGGGGGTGACGGTCTCGGGCGCGTTGCCGTCGAGGGACAGGGTGTGGGCGGCGCGGGGCATGGCGGGCAACCGCTTCAGCTGGACGGGGGTGCCGGTGGCCTTGGCCTGCTTCTTGAGCTCGGCGTTGACCTTGACGCGGCGCAGGAAGTCGTCGCGAGACCGGGACGGCGAAATGTGCTCGATGCGGACGTTGACGCGCTTCTCAATGTACCGGTGCTTGACCTTCTTGTAGATGATCACGCCGACGGCGTTCTTGGCCACGTTGTAGATGACGCCAGTCTTGCCGTGGTAGACCTTGTGCGGCATGCCCTTCTGGACGGCACCGTTGGTCTTCAGGTCGACGATATCACCCACCCTATTTTTTTTGAAAGACTGGTCAGCACTCTGGGGAGACCGAAAGAAACACCCAACAGTAATAAAAACCACATTGTCCCGTCACATCCGGTCTAATATTTAGAGGTAGAATCTCTGTTCAGAAGGTCGCTCGTGTACGTACCGGTATGTCTTGAGGTATGTGGACAGACGGATCATGCCCTTCTCACGGAACTTCCGCGAGAAGGCGTACCGCGTACCGGACCGCAGACCTGCGCTCTTACCCATGGCGACGGTGGGTTATGAATTGGAGGGAGAAGAAAGGGACCGACGGAAAACGGCGAATCTGGCGATGGTGCTTGTTGTTCTTTTCGAAGCCCTGAAAAGATTTGGCGATTGGGTTTGTGTCGTTGAAGGGCCCCCGCGAAATTGTTGTCATGCAAAATCTTTTAGGGCCAAGTCTTGGGTTGAAAAAAAATTGTTTGTGTGGGAAACACGTCCACGTGATGTTGATAGATTAGTCATACATCCTAAAGTAGTAGCGGCTGATTTTCCTCTTCTATTTTTTCCACCCCTTGCACACAAACTAATTTTTTCCCTTAGGGCAGAAATTATTCTCGCGGCTTTTCCCAGAACTCCCCTCTCCGCTTCTCTTTTTTTTTTTATCCTCTCACCTCTTCAACCATCGCGAACCGCCCAACGACGACGACAAACACCAATCGACTCGTCTCGATCTCTGTCCCAAGATGGCTCCCCTGTCGTACTCCAAGACCGCAAAGGTCCCCCGCCGCCCCTTTGAGGCCGCCCGACTGTTCGTGTCTTCCCCTGCCATCCTCACCGGCCACTGAGCAGGAGCTTGCTTCTCCTGCTTATGTCGTTGTGAGCAATCAGCTAATGGAGGGTTTTGGTTTTTTCTCCTCTTCCCCTGGATTACAGTGACTCTGAGTTGAAGCTTGTCGGCGAGTATGGCCTGCGCAACAAGCGCGAGGTCTGGCGTGTCATGCTGACCCTGTCCAAGATTCGTCGTGCTGCCCGGTGAGTTCTTGTGTTTCCCCCCTTTTTCTTCATATCTGCCAGGTTTGTTGTATTTAGCCTCCCGTGGCCGATTCGCTAATTTTTGACTTTTCTGCATCTTAAAGTCAGCTTTTGACGCTCGACGAGAAGGACCCCAAGCGTCTGTTCGAGGGCAATGCCCTGATTCGCCGTCTGGTCCGTGTCGGTGTGCTCGACGACTCCCGCATGAAGCTCGATTACGTGCTGGCCCTGAAGGTCGAGGACTTCTTGGAGCGCCGCCTGCAGACCCTGGTCTACAAGCTGGGTCTTGCCAAGTCCATCCACCACGCTCGCGTGCTCATCCGCCAGCGCCACATCCGCGTCGGCAAGCAGGTCGTCAACGTTCCGTCGTTCATCGTCCGCCTCGACTCGCAGAAGCACATTGACTTCTCCCTGAACTCGCCCTTTGGTGGCGGCCGCCCCGGCCGTGTCCGGAGAAAGAAGGCCGCTGCCGCTAGCAAGGGCGACGGCGACGAGGAGGAGGAGGAGGAGGAGTAGACGATCTACCTATGCGAATCGTCTAATTCCTCATCCTTTTATTTTTTGTTATAATCTCCGATTGGGGAAGGGGGGAGGGAGAGAAGAATCCTGTTCCCAGGGCAAAGGAGAGAAGAGGGCGCGGTGCCGAGACCTGGAATGCGATCTGTGCGAGATTCAAGAAAGAAAGAAGAAGAAGAAGAAGAAGAAAAATGGAAAAGAGCGGCGGCGTTTTGCTTGGCCGTTCCTTTTATTTTATTTTTGTCTTTGTTTTACACATATTCTTCTAGGCTCCCCCAAATGGCGGGCTGTCCAAAAAAGGGCTCGGCGTATCTCACCGGCACACATCGGAGATGGATGGAAACCAAAAAAAAGAAACCAGAAGAAATAAAAACAGGAAAATTATAATACTCAAGAGGGCCGACTAGTGACTGAATGACTGTAGATCTCCTCTTGACGACATGGGCCAGAGTTTCAGTGTTTCCAGAAAGGTTCTATCCTCCGTTCTCGCAACGCTTTTCTAGATCTTCTGCAAGCCACAGAGCACATTACGGGGGGGGTACTACACGCGGTGCTCTCCGAACTCTGGACTTAGATCTTGCCCTTGGTGTTGCCCTCGGCGCCGTTCTTGGCGTGGCTTCGCTGGGCGAGGTTGCGCGAGGCGTCGAGGATCAGCGACACGTGATGGCTCAGGGCGACCAGTTCCTGCTGTGCATCCAAGATGACGACCTCGAGGTCCAGGCGGCCGTTGCTGATCTGCTTGGACGAGACGCGCACAAACAGCCACTCGACGCCGTCGGGCGGCAGCGCCTTCTTGACATCGAGGTTGAGGGCGAGGGTTGGGTACCAGAAGATCTTGCTGCGGTCAAAGTAGTCCTCGTCGTCGGGCGTCACCGGGCGGTACGACTCGACGACGTACGGCCAGATGTCGGCGACGAAGCCGAGCAGCGTGTTGGTAAAGCGCTCGTGTGTAGCCAGGCGGATCCACATGTCGACGACGGAGCGCTGCTGGGGCGCCAGGGGACCGCTGCTGCTGCTGCCTTTGCGGCCCCGCTGCAGCTGCCACTTGGGCACGTAGAACTCCGTCTGGGCCATGACGGCGCGGTAGCTGCCGGGAGGGATGGGCCGGCGCTGCCAGTGGGCATCGGCACCGTCGCGGCCGAGGAGGGCAAGGTCGGCCGGCGGCGGCGGCGGTGGCAGGGCGGCGGGCTGCAGCGTGTAGCCCGTGGGCAGACTCAGACCGGCCTCGCGGGTCAGCGCCGTGTTTGTCAGGTAGGCGACGGCCTCGCGGCGCGAGCGGCCGGGCGTGATCCAGGGAGCGCTGTCGGCCAGGGCGTGCTGGAACAGGGTCACGTGCACGACGCTGGTGCGCTGGCCCAGCTTCACCTCGTCGACCACAAACACGGCCGGGCCGATCTCAGTGCGGTTGAGGTACTCGACGTGCGCGATGACCGTGTCGGGCTGGCCGCGCGAGGCCAGGTGCGTCTGCACGACGCGCAGGAAGCAGCTGGCGACGAAGCCGCCATGGGGCACTGCCGGGGAGGAGAGTTAAGGGTTAGTTCCGCAAAAGTAAATGGTTCACAAAACCCTTTCTGGTAGCTCACCTGAACCGATGCAGTACTTTGCCGGGAAGTTGGCCGCATACGTGCTGGCGTCGAGCGCCGTGACGCGCGTGGCCTCGTCGAAATTGGGTGCAGAGCTCATGACGAATCGCAATTGAATGGTTTTTTTTATTTTATTTTTTAAGCTGGGGGAGTGTTTCTTGAGATTCTTGAGATCCCTGAGATGCTTCAATCTGCTGAACGCTCCCTCTCCTTCAAGGAACAGGACTCGAAATGTCGTCTTACCCCGCGGGCCATGCTTGGATGCATTACGACAATCTTTACCCCGGATTCTTGTCGGCACAGAGTAAGAAGCTTGGGCTACCGAGCTCACATGTGCTTCTGTCGGCCTGTTTGTCGAGACAGATGAGTAATCTGAAATTTGGAGATGTGGGTCTAGCCGAGGTTCACTTTTTTTTTTTTTTCTAAAATATTGATTAGATTAGTTGGGAACAACGGTGGAACGGGTAAGACGGTGAGAGTATGGCTTTTGTTGGGAAACGCTTCCGCCTTGCCCCGGCCGTGTTGTCGTCGTTGTTGTGTTCTCGAGAGGAAGATATGCTGGTGGATGATCTAGAGACCTGCATTGTTGTGGGCACAAGAAGCAGCCAAACTACGAGTACATAGAAACTTACGTCTCCCACACCAAGTCTCACCTGTCTTTGCGCCATGGCCACCAATGCAGACAAGGAAGGCTTCCCTGGCTTTGAGCCAGTGACAGAGCAGATCTGGGTCCAGCGGGGCGACAACACACCCGCGACGACAGACGCAAACGCGCGAGAGGCGCCGGCTGGCGACCAGCCGACGACGGTGCTGCTATTTGGCTGGGGCAACGGCCAGCCCCGGCATGTGGCCAAGTACACGGCCGGCTTCCGCGCGCTGTACCCGCAGGCGACCATCGTTGCGGTGCTGTCACCCATCCTGCAAGCCATCCGCCAGGGCATTGAGCAGCGCACGCAAGCGATGCGGCCAGTGGTAGAGCTGGTGTACGGCTCGCAGAATCCACGGCTCGCAGACGAGCGCGTGCTGGTGCACGTCATGTCGAACGGGGGCGGCATCTTTTATGCAGCTGCGCTCAACGCCCACGGCCAGATGCAGCGAGAGCGGCAGAGTGACGACGAGAACCCCAAAGCGTCCACGGCCATGCCGCACGACCTGCTCGTCTGCGACTCGACCCCGGGCGGCGACAGCCTCGCCCGCAACCTCTGGATGTGGGCGCGGGCCATGGCGCTCGGAGCGGCGTCCTACTTCCCCTGGCCGTTTGCCGTGACGCAGGTGCTGTGCGCGGGCGTGCTGCTGGTCAATCACGTGACCGAGCTCGTATTCGCCCGCACGAGCGCAGCCACCTTTAGCCGGCGCATTGTCAACGACCCGGCCTTTGAGCCGCTGGCCGCCCACCGCCTCTATCTCTACTCGGAGGAGGACGACATTATCCGCTGGGAGGACATTGTCGCACACGCGGCCGACGCCCGCCAGGTCGGCTACGAAGCCGCCCTCGAGCGCTTTGCCGGCAGCCCCCACGTCGGCCACATGCGGCACCACCCGGATCATTACTGGGGGGCCATTGCACAGAGCTGGACTCGGGCGCACAGCAGTCGCTGATTGGGAAGACGAGGGAGGCAGCCTACGATGTACAAATGGCACGAGACGGGTCAATGATAAACAGAATTAGAACCAGCTAGATTGGGAGTGGTATCTTACGTTTTCATGACGTACTCGAGAAAACGGCACTAGACTGCATTTTAGACTCCTTTTTTTCCTAATTCTTTTGGCTGCGGCTGGCTCTTGGCATCGGTGCAGGTGATTGACAAAGAAGACGCAGAAGACGCAAGACAGAGCAAAGGCTTCTTCGAAAACAACTCACGAACTTTTTGTACGAAGCATTTGATTTGATTATTTGATCAGTTGATCAGTTGATTCGAGACACCAGATTCCCAACTACCGACGAGCTAGACCTCAGAAAAGGACAGAGACAGAGAAATTCGCTGGCTGCTCCAGCAGCGGCCTAACTCTGCTCGGAATGCCGTGCCGACCGGTATAAATGAAGCCGTACTCTGTGGCAGCCGTGAGAACAGCGTTTTGCCGACAAGAAACCCGCTGCGGCTTACGACGCGTCATCTTTGGCACTTCTTTCCAGCGGGCAGAAGGCCAAGCTTTTCCGTAACAAATTCTGCGTCACCGAGGGGCTTTTCCTTTTTTGCACTGCCCCTCTCCTGCATCCGAATGGGGGAAATCATGGGCACAATGCACCAAATTGCGCGTGTCGTGACTGCCTGCATTATTACTTGTCTTCTGGCTTATTAGAAAACCTTAATTTCTCACTTCTACTCTTTCTGTCTGTTTCAGAAGATCCCGATGCTTGCCTCCAGCTCATCTAGAAGCCCGATACACCGTCAACCCCCAAACACTACCAGCAATTTACCAGAAGAACGAGCTCGGTGCGACGGATCGGCCAGTTTGCGACGCCGTTGAACGCGCTAAAACCTGCACTGGCGATACGCGACGACCCAGAACCTAAAACGCAGCCCGCAACAAACGCACAGCATCACGAGGGAAAAAAGACAGCGGATTCGGCCACGTCGACAGAGACGCAGAATTAGGGGAGTCAAACACGAAAGGGGACCGCTGGCCTAAGATGAAGAGCTTTCGGAGCAAGGTGCTGGGAAAGAAGCACAAGGATCGTAAGTTATTCTCCGTTCTGCTCTGCTTTGCTCTGGATGCGCCCCGCCTATTTTATGCTGCCGCGATCGCTGCCTTGAGTTGCCGTATGCAAAGCTGACAGCCGTGCCAAAGACTTGGCCCCCAACGACGGCACTGTGCCCCCAGGAAGAACATCCAATGCCGGGACGACCGCATCGGAACACGATGCGAACATCGTCAGCCCGGTCGACGATGCCGAGACCCCAGAGGAGTCGGCGGAGCGCTTAGTGGTAGGCAGGACCGAGGGACCTTTGTGGTGATGATGATAAGAGCAGAGACGGCGGCTGACAATCACCACTTTGCCAGAAAACGTTTTGCATGAGCGAGGTTGACGGATCGGTAGGTGTTTTTTTGTCTTACTTTTGCCATTACCAGCATTGCTTATATTCCTGGATTACGCTAACTGTCTTGTGGCTTTCTAGGGTGCCGAAGTCGCCCTCCTGCCCAGCCTCGTCGAGGCGGCCGAGTCCTCCCCCGCGGCGGCGGCCGAGTCCGCACGCTACATCCGCAAGTTTATGTATCGCGACAACTGGAGCCGACCCACGGTAGTGTACAACGCCGTCATGCTGATGCGCATCCTGGTCGAGAATCCAGGCTACACGTTCACGCGCAACATGGACAAGAAGTTTGTCGAGACCGTCCGCGAGGTGCTGCGCAACTGCCAGAACCTGCAGACGGTCCAGTTCCTCATTGATGCGCTGCAGAGCTTCGAGGCCAAGGGCGCCGTGGACGAAGGCCTCGGCCGCATGGTCGAGATGTGGCAGAAAGAGAAGACCAAGAGCAAGATACCCTATCCGGTGTGTACGATTCTTTTTTCTTTGGCCAGTTATATTTTCCAACTTTCAAAGCTGTGGCTAACAACAGTCTCGAGAGCCAGCCAAACGGCCAGCCGCCATTTACGCACCCGATGCAGCCTTATTCTACAGGCCACATGTCAAGAGGTAGCCAGAATGAATGGCCAGCTCATGGTGGAGGTGCAGGCGGAGGTCGAAGCGGGAGAGGCAGCGGCGGCGGTGGCGGCGGCGGCGGCCACAGCAGCCGCACGCTGCCACGACCACAGGAAGTACGGAAGCGTCTCGAGGAAGCGCGTACCACGGCCGGGGTGCTCGCCGACGTTGTCAACACCAGTTCACCAGCTGCCCTGTTGGACCACGACCTTGCCGGCGACCTGTCGTCGCGGTGTCGGCGAGCCACGGCACAGATTCTCGAGTATCTAGACGCACAGAACCCAATCCCAGACAACACGGAGATGGTACACCTGCTGGCCGTCCATGAAGCCGTGCAGCAGTCGCTTCACCACTACTACCGGGCCGTGCTGGAGGCGCGCAAGCAGTTGGGTATGGGCGAGACGCGCCGCAGCGAGACACGCAACGTTCCCGCGATTGAGATGACGCCAGCCGGCATAGGCAAGGGCAAGGGAACGGCGCCACAGAGCCCAGGGGTGGCGCCTAGCGGAAACGGACCCAACGGACACAGCAGGAGCAACAGCAGGAGCAACAGCAGGAGCAACAGCAACGGCAACAGCAACGGCAACGGCAACGGCAATGGCTATAGTGCCGGCTATGGTGACGGCTATGGTTATGGCGTGGACCAACACCAAAGGGGAAATACCAACGGCAGTAACGGAGACCACGGCAGGGACCATGGGCGTGGGATGAAATTCTCGGCACTGCCAGACCGCGACGACCCGGCCGTGGGCGACTTGTATTCGGATTCAGGTTCAGACTTGGACGGCCGTATGGCCGCAGCCATCGCAGCCAGCACGGCGCCGGGTGCGAACAGCCGGCCAACGCACCGTTATCTCAGCACGGATAATCCATTCTCGGACGCGCCGGCTGAGTCATCACGCTCGTCGTCGCGTGTGCGTCTGGGAGGTAGCGGTGGGGCGTCTTCAGCAGCAGCAGCAGCAGCAGCAGTAGCTACAGATTCTGGTGTCGGCGGTAGTGCTTATGGTGCTCCTGGGACTCACACGGCGGACCAAGACGGCAGGAGTGTTGGCAGTGGGAAGGCAAAACAGATAGACATCGGCTTTGGTCAGACCCCGTCTGCATACGATCCAGATGGCGTCTCGCCCATCGAGGCGGAAGATTATCCTCCAGCGAGCGGCAGCAGGAACAGCGGTGGTGCCGGCGCCTCGTCGTCCGCCGCCATCGATTCGGCTGCCCATACGGGAGGCCCAGTGTATCGCTACTGAGGCAGCAAAGAGGACCAGCAAGGGGGGCCTGAAAAGAGAGGGAGTGACACACACACACAGAGAAAGAGCCAAGTTTGTGTCTTTCTAGGCTTTGGCGCTCTAATTTTCTGGTTTCTCTCGGTTATCTCGAGTCAAAAGACATGACAACTTGGATGCTACCTTTCTTGGAGCGGCATATTGCCCCTTCACTCCTCGCTTCTGATGTGGCTTTACATGCATTGTTTTCCTGATCGCATTCTTGCTCGTCTTCCCCCATTGCGCTCCATTACTTGTCGATATTTTCCTCCCTATTTTTTTGGCTTAGCTGGACTGCTTGCCCCTTGAGAAGATGTACCAGCGAGATATACCCGTCGTGCAGACTCCCATTAGCAAGCGGCTTCTATTTTGATCTGTATTCTATGTTCAGCATGCTTTTAGGGTTCCCGATCTACCTTTTATGGAGCACCGGATCTGGATCGTTAATTATATTACAAGATACAACAATGGCTTCCCTATTTTTTTTAATTTTTTTTTTGGCCGTTCCTTTTCTCCGTAGTTTTTCTTCTTTTGTCGTTTTCCTTTTTTCCCTTCCGCGAATCTAGGAACTGAGACTTTGCATCGTGTTTCTCACTTTCTGGGTTGACTGTCCTTTTATTTACCCCAATTTCCCCGTGATCTCAGAAACGCCTGGCGCTCCGAAGAGCGATTCTTGCGAAAGACATGCATCAAGCAGACGAAAGAATAGCCACCCGCAACGCATTGCGACTTCAGCTCGCTCTTATGCCCCCCTTTGACCACACACCCTCCTCTCATAAAAAAAGACAACTGAAAAAAAGGCGGCCATGTATAGGTACCCGTAATTCAGTGTCTGCGAGCATAGCAGCAGTAAACCATGACTGATTGCTCTTGACCGCTCATTTTTTCGCCCTCTTTGTCTTTCTCTTATCTTCGGTGTGCTCGCGCCTCTGCTTCTCGGCCTGGAGCTTCCTTTATCCATGTTCCCCCCCCCTCTTTCTCCTACCTTCTGCCTGCTCATTTTTTTTTTTGGCTTAGTTCCGGCTTTTGTCCTTGTTCCTCCTCTTCCTTTTGCCTACTTTTTGTTTTGTTTCGTTCTGGCCTGTTGCCCTTGTTTCCTCCTACTTACTACACTTCTTGTTTTCCTCATTGCACCTAGCTGGCATCTCTCCTGTTGTGCTATGGCCAAAAAGTGGGATAAGACTGGCTCAGCTGATTGAAAAATATTCTTGCTTCTTTTCTTTTCTGGTGTTCTGCTTCTCCGTAGTGTACAGGCCTGGTCGTCGGACTTTTCAACTGCTGCCGTGGCCAACTTGCATCAAAGCTATGTAGAAACCTGCCAATCTTGAAATCGTTGGTAGTCAGCCGTAACACTGAATGCTGCGTACATGGCAGGCACGAGGACGACACGTACCACCAACTGTCTGTACTGTTGGGGGCTACCGGATGCTGTTGGAGGCTGGGATGTTGGGCGCGTCCGCTGTTTTCCCGGGAAGGAGCGATGCGGAGGCAGAAAACGTGCCCGCCCACCATTCCTTTCCTATCTTCCCAACAGTGCCAATTAATGTATTTTGCCCACATCCGTCTTGTCTTGGGTCTCCCTCTCCTTTACATATACACAATCTCTGTATAATCCTCTTGCTCCCTGTCGGTGTCCCGTTCAGGCGCATTGTCTCACCGATAGCCTACCAGGTCGAAGCTCGCCCGAAGGCCACCACGAAGTTATTCACAAATGGCTTCACGATTGCGAGCCTCGTCTGGCCCAGCCGTAGGAGCGATGCAGCACGGCTGTCCATTTATTCTGTCTTTCTTGCTTGTCATTTCCCATCAGCCTTCCCTCCTATATTAACATTTCTTTTTTTTCTCGACCTTCTTCGGCAACTTTCTTTCTTCGTCGACCTCCATCATCGAAACTCGGGGGCCTTTTGTCTACGACGTGCAGGTGATGGCGTTGGTCTCCACTTGGGCCTGGGCCGATGTTTCGGTCCTGGTCATCTGGCCCTCTCTGCTCGCTTACGTCGCCCCTTGTTCCTTATTTCTCTGTGGCCGCTGTGTTACACAACGGATGATCAACGAATGGAGCTCTCCACGGTGATGAACATGTCCCCTTCTCGCAGTCGCCCCCAAAGGTGTTCCCCTGCTTTTTTTCGGTTTGTTTTGCCTTGTTTTGCCTTGCCTTGCCTTGCTTTGCTTTGTTTATTTATATAAACATTTCTTTGTTTGGTTGTTTCCATATTCTCTGCTGTACCC
>JRUC01000328.1:0-24693 GCA_000806385.1 Leptographium procerum
CCCGCCCACCCACCGCTCGAAGCAGCAAGCTGACCTGCTTTCTTTGATCTCTAGCTGTACAGAGAGAGTGTATTAGTCAAGCCGATTAACACACCCATCACCCCGCTGTGCAGTAAGTTTACTTTAGCTATCTGCCCGAAGGACATGTAGGAGCTCGTTTTCTGTTAGCTGCTTGTGCCAGGGGGAGTTGTCCACCTTGCACGGAGCCCCAGCGGATATGCTACTACCTACGTATCACTCCTTCATTACCGCTCTAGTTCTAACTCTCAAACCTGCAGCGAGCCTCACGACTCTTACCTGGGAACACGTCCGCAATGCGGGCACCTTCCGCGACGCTGTCAACCGCTTCGATGCCTTTGCTTCGGAACACCTGACTTCACAGAATCTGGACTTTGTCTTCGTCACCCTCGATGCCTGGGATCTTCGTGTTCAGCTGCCCCGTGAAGCCCGCGACAAGGCCGTTGTTCTCCCCCCATACCTGCAGCACTCGCGGACTTTCGATCTGCGGCAGGAATACCAGAGATGGCAGCAACACCACCCGGAATCGCTTCCGTTCGGGCCGTCTTCTCTAAGCAACATCTGCGCGGCTCTCGAGGTCGAGGCCGTACAGTCAAGTGCCCCCATCAAGCACAACCTGCCATTCCACCTGCAGGCGCTGGCACCGGCGTCCCCGCGCCGCGCCATGGAGGAGGCCGTCACTCTTGCTCGCGTTCTTCGTGGTCTCATTCGCAAGTCGCAGCCTGCTCACGAACACCCCGACGTGCTTGCCCGCCCTATGGATGCCCGCGCCGACGTCCGGGCTTTCTTGTCCGAGCGCAGCAAGGTTCTGCACATGTCTGGCCTCCCGCACGACACCACACAGTCGGAGCTCGAAAGCTGGTTTACCCAGTTTGGCGGTCGTCCCATTGCGTTTTGGACGCTGCGCACCCCTGAGCAGCACAAGCCCACCGGAACGGGTTTCGCTGTGTTCTCGTCGCACGAGGAGGTACGTGGCAATTTCCCGTGTTTCAAGTTTGTCCCTGGCCTGACTGATTCCCTAGGCGGCCGAGAGCCTGTGCATGAACGGTCGTGCCCTGAACGAGAAGGCCATCGAGGTGTCGCCCTCTTCCAGCCGCGTGCTTGACCGTGCTGCCGAGATCCTTACACCCTTCCCGCCGAGCAAGAACCGGCCGCGCCCTGGCGACTGGACCTGCCCCTCGTGCGGTTTCTCCAACTTTCAGCGCCGTACTGCCTGCTTCCGGTGCTCATTCCCGGCTGTCAGCGCTGGACCGACTGGAGACATGGGTGGTGGTGGCGGCTACGGCTACGGCTACGGGCCTCCGGCCATGATCCCCCCTCAGCAGCATGTTGGCCACCATAACCACAACCACGGTCACGGCCACGGCCATATGGGTGGCGGCGGACATGGTGGCGGCCGTATGGGTGGCAGCGGCGTGGTTCCCTTCCGTGCGGGCGACTGGAAATGCGGAAACGAGGTCTGCGGCTACCACAACTTTGCCAAGAATGTCTGCTGTTTGCGCTGCGGTGCCAGCCGTGCTAGCGCTGCCATCGTGGCGGACTCGGGCTACGCATCTTCCATGGACACGACCGCGTCTTACAACATGGGTCAAGCATCGATGGGCGGCACGCCAGGCCCTGGCTCCTTTGCTGGAGGCGGAGGCGCCTTTGGCTCACAGGCTGGGGCTGGCGGCTACGGCCAGCAGTTCGGCGGCCCCCCGAGCACCTACGCTCTGCCTTCTGGTCTTGGCGGCAGCGCGGCAGCGCCGTATCCGCCGCTGAACACGCATTTCGGCCCCGTCTCTGGCTCGCACTCGGCGGGCCCTTTCGACAGCCGGGCTGCCGAGGCAGCTTTCCAGTCAGCGACAAACGGCCCCGCGTCTGCTGGACCGGCAAACAACTACTATTCCCAGGGAGAGAATGACCCGTTTGCCTTCCTCTCGTCGGGTATCGGCAGCCTCTCTGTGGGCACGGCCGGCGAGGCTCGCCAGAACGGCTCTGGGGCGCCGCCCAGCAAATCGCCCGCTTAGGCCAGAGGCGGGACTGCTGTTAGCGTTAATGATCGGATCGTGGGATCACAAATCGATACAGAGTGCGAACGGCATGAGACGTGACAAAAGCACAGGGACTTTTCGACCACCTTACCATCTATGAAATCTAGTTTTTCTCCCCCTTTCTCGAACACCAAAGACTGGCAGCCGATATTACCTCCCCACCATCTAGTTCTGATGATTCGCATT
This sequence comes from Leptographium procerum, assembly GCA_000806385.1. Lineage (NCBI taxonomy): Eukaryota > Fungi > Ascomycota > Sordariomycetes > Ophiostomatales > Ophiostomataceae > Leptographium > Leptographium procerum. The sequence continues at coordinate 2,238 of JRUC01000328.1, forward strand.
TTTTAACCTTTGTTTGATTTTCCTCTTTTTCTTTTTCTGGAACATAAAGCATTTGAATGTTGAACCTTGGCAATCTGTTCTGGGACGACCTTGCGGCCCCTTTTTCACCCAAGGGTGTGTGGTTTACTTTTGGCTGGCTTAGGCAAAGGACTGGCGGACGGTATAATCGAGCGTGGGTGATTTTACAGGAAGGCATAAAAAGGGAAGGGCAGCGATCTGCGATGGGTGGTGTCGGAGACTTTTTATTTTTATTTTTTACCCCTCTTATCTTCTCTCCTTCTATTTCTCCCTTATTTTTCTCCTCTTTCCCTATGTCATTTTTTTTATTTGTTCTTTGTGCTTGTGTGCCTGCTTATGTGCTTTTCTGGTTTCTGGTTTCCTCGCCTTCCTTCTGCTTCTTGGTTTTCTTGCCTGTTTGTCTGCGACACCACCTGTGCCTAGTTGTGCGTCTGTCGCGACATGCTTGCTACAGCGACAACATCGTCTCACGGAGCAAGACGGGAGATTTTGCAGGGCGGGAAAGTCAAAAAAAGAAAGGGGATCAAAAAGGAATGGGCAAAAATTTCGGGCTGGTGGGGGGAGCGAGGCGTGAGGAATTCATATTTATCCGTTGTGCTCATATTTTTTTTCACAGCACTGGCAGATTTGGCAGTTCGTGACAGTTCTGGGCAACTATGTAAATTTGGCACAGGGGAGAGGAAAGGGGGGAGGGAAGGGGGAAAGCAGAGAAGATGGAAACTGGGTTGGCAAGGGTGGGAGCACTGGTGGTTCAGATCTTTTACAATCGTTAATCGTGTTATAATTTTTTCTTGGCTTTGCTGTTTTATTTTTGCTTTATCCCTCGATACTGGACTATAGGGTAGGGAGAAGGAGAGAGTTCACAAGTCCCTGTTTCCTCTAGATAACATAAACGTTTGTTATATTCCAGCAAAATTTGTTAATATCGGTGATATTCTGGGTGAAAGAGGCCGACAAGACCGACAAGGCCTCGATATCTTAATAGTGAGGCTAGGATGAGCGGCTATTTTTTTGTTCTGATTACGGAAAGGGCATACATATTGCTATTGTATGCTGACATAACATCGATCGCGAATTCTTTTCCCCTCTGCCGGCGATTCTGTTATCTGACTTCTTTGCCTTTCCCTTTGCTTCTCCGAACTCCGTATTCAATTCCGCTGTTTGATACTGCCGTTTACTCTTCTGGTAAAATCTAAACATGGCAGCCGCAATTACGCCCCTTCAAATCTCGCCAAAGTCCATCGCAAACACCTCCGCCTTCATCCGCGCGTCTAGAAGGTCTCGCAGGCGTTGTACCATGGCGACGGCGACGGCGGTCGTCGCGGCCGCTTCTGCGGCGGCTAGCTCGTCTAGCAGCTCGAGCACGTCCTCGTCGCCACCATAATGACAGACCTGCATGGAATCAGGGTCGGTGGCGTCGTCGGCGGCTTTGTCGCTCTCGCCATCTCCGGAATCACCAGCCACTAGGGCCGCTCCCTCTTCCTGGACCTCGTCCCCATCACCATCATTGCCATCAATGTTGTTGTAGGTGCTGTCACTGCTATTGATGTTCTTCTCCTCTGCAGCCTCCATCGTCTCAATCGCCTGCTCCCACCACTCAAGCTCCTCTTCCTCATACGATTCGTCGGCCTGAGCCACGAGCTCGTCATCGGCGACAACCTGCTCCTGTAGAGCAGTCTCGACATAGGCGGCCATAAGCTGTCGGTGTTGCGAAGAGAAGGACCGGGACGACGTAGCGGCACCGAAGCTCGTCACGCGCAGTGGGCCCTGAGACCCGCTCGGCGGACACGCTTGAGCGTGCGGGCCGTGGCGATGGCGGCGGTGACGAAGACGACGGCGGTAGTGGATGCCGCCGGCCTCATCAGAGCCGTCGTGGGCCTGATCTTGATCGTCTAGGACGAAGATGTCTATGTCGCTATCGCTGTCGCTGTCGCTTTTAGCATCGCTTTTGGTGCAGTACATCGAGCTCCTTTGGACGTCTTCGTCGTGCGTGACTTGGGTCCCTTGTCGGGTTTCTTCCTGCATTCCTTTCTCGGCCTCCCCATCAAGTTGTCCTCCTTCGTCCTCATCTTTCTCGCTGCCAGCTTCAATGTCAGATATCTCTCCTGGTAGTTGTCCCACTGCTTCGTCTCCCTCTCCGTCCTCGTCCCTGACTTGCCCAGCATCATGCATCCACGCCTGCGCTTTGAGCCGCTCTTGTCGGCATACCCACCAGATATCCAGCTTCTCATGTGCCGAGAGCTCGTCCCAACGTGCCTTGAGCACCTGCCACGGCTGCCATTCGCCCGACACACAGGGAACATTGCCGCAGAGGCAACGCAGGCGTTCCTGTGCAGTCAGAAGGTTGTGGCGACGGTGGTTCATCGCCACAACCAGTGTGTTCTTGATGACTTCCTCTTTTTTCACCTGTTGTTTCGTCTCGCCACTGTCGTCATCGCCGGACTCCCCATTCTCCTTATTTTCCTTCTCCTCTTCGTCCGACATGTAGATCTCTTCTAGTGTCGGCACCAGGTTCGCCCCCGTCTCAAAATCGCGACAGCCCCAGATGGCTAAGAAGGGCAGATGTGGGCGCAGATCGAGGCCGCGTCTCGCCGCCTCAAGCGGGACAAGCTCATCGGGTCGCAGCAGGTGCTGTGTTCCCAAACCCCAACCCTCGAGGTGGCCAACGCCCATCTCCCAGAGGGGGACGGCGTGTATGGTGGCCATGAGGGCAGCAAAGGGGGACATGTCTGTATGGGTGAGGTTGGCAACGAAGCCGTCGACATTGGTGAGGCTGCGGCTACGAGAGCTGTTGTCGTCCTCTGCTATCTTGGTATCGGGCTCCACCTGGCCCTGGTCGCCTTCTTCATCTGTTTCTATCACCACGAATTCCGGCAGCACAGGTGGCAGGTAGTCGTATCGCACCTTGAGCTCGACGGCATCGCGTGCGTTGCGAAACGATCTTCCACGCAGCATCAGCCATAGCGCATGGAGACCACCGCGTTGGCCCAGCATGACTTCAGCAAGTGATCGTGAGAAGGGTGTGGCAGTTGATGTTCCACTGCCATTGACACCGCCGCCCAACGCCCGTCCCGGAACCGCAAACAGCGGCTCGTGCATGTGTAGTGCCAGCTTCGTGCAAAACATTTGGACCGCCAGCAGGTCGCTATCGGTGAAAACCCGCTGTATCAGGGCGTGGCGGCCGCGGTTCGTAGCCACATCCATGAGCAGCCAGGTCTTTTTGAGGACGATAGAGGCCCCAGGCCTCGGCAGGCGTTGACCAGAACGAGCTAGGCAGGCGATGATGTCGCGCACCTTGCGGTCGCGGCTGAGGAGCATGGTGAGGTACCGGAGGGAGGGCACGACGGGCGAGCCGGGCTGACCGAGCGGCTTCCCCTTGCCGTGGTATAGGTCCCATGGAAAGACGGCGGCCGATTCAGGCGCAAAGATGCGACCGAGTCGGGCGCTGTTGGACGACAGGTCAGAGTCGACAGTGGCCTTGAATACTCGGCTGACACAGTAGAGCATGAAGACGTCAGCTGGCTGCAGATACGAGCACACGTGGAAGACCAGGTCGGGACACGAGGCCACGGAGCTGAGCAGGTCGAACAGGGTGGCAGTGGCAGTGGAGGTGGAGGTAGAGGTGGTCGTGATCGTGGTTTGGGCCAGGGCCGAGGAGCGAAGGCGGCTCAAAGCAAGCATCCTCTGCCTTTTCGTGGCATGACTATTTTTGTTGACTCTGCTGGTCTGGTCGAATCTGTTGGTTTGGCTTGTTTTGCTGGTCTTGCTGGTCTTGCTGGTCTTGTCCGTGCCTGCCACCGTTACTTGCTTGAAGTACTTGGTCCACAGCCAAAAGGTGCCCGGCGAGCAGACCACTAGCGGCGGCTCTCCGCTGGAGCCCGTGATACTCTGCACGAGCACTGCAACAGAGGCCGCATCCGTGGCAATGCCGACCGAGTCGACGGCGTCGGCAGAGCGCGTGCTGCGAGCGGTGTGGGCGGCATTCAGGGCGGGGATGGATGCGTGCTGGTGGGTGGCCTTGGCGAGGGCGACGGCGCGGTCGTAGAGCGAAGACAGCGAGACAGGGTCGGCCTCGGGGGCTGGAAGCGGCAGCTGATGGAGGACATCGGCCGCATCGTCGAGATAGGACGGCCGTGGCCGCTTGAAGCCGGCAGGCTCAGCAGCATGAGCAGCAGTGGGCAGCGGCATGACTGCTTGGGATGGCAGTGTGGGGAAGGCTGTTTGAAAAGGGGAGTAAAAGACGCAGGAAAAAACTGAAAGTTAAAGACGAAGAGATGAGAAAGGATTGTCGCCAGAAGTGCTGAGAGAAGATGGTAGAGTGGCAATCAGAGCGAAGAGACAGGAGTGAAGGGGAAGATGAGTAGAGGAATGGCCGCGATGGCTGATAATTATATTCTGCTGTACAAGCAACAGACGATGTCCATGCTGAGCTTGTTGTCTTACCTCTCCCCGTGAGGTGGACGCATTTTCGGTCTAAGGAAGAGACCGTTTCTGCCTTGTCAATAGAGCCGACAAGCTGACAATAAGGACAATAGTAACAAAACGGCCAGACAGTCGTGACACAAGCGCTTGTCACGGGGTGGTTGCCACCAAGCTCCAACACTCTTCTTGTTCATACCCTCTTCATGCTCTTTTCAGTTTCTCTTTAGATTCTCCTCATATCCATAATAAGAGATACACTTCCTTTTAATACGCCTGCTCCTCCCTTAGCCTTGCTGGAGAGAGAAGCCACGCAGACCGAAACGACGCCGTAGACTTACAGATGAAAAGCAAAACAAGGCAAAACAAAAGAAGACGGCCGAGTACAGGAACAGAAAGACGAACGAAAATAAAAGAAGGAGTCGGCCAGCATCGGCCGCTCAAGACGCTCCACCCAGCCTTCTATCAACCAGACGCTCTTCTCTCAGACGAACCGCCCCTACCGGTCCATCTCATCCACGGGCAGGTCGGCATCGTCCCGGCCAACGATCGAGTCTGCTACCTTCCAGATCTGCAGCAAGTTGTCTTCGGCCGCGCTGCACACCAGCCATGAGTCGGCCGGGTTCGGATTCCAGCTGAAGTCGGCAAGATGGTTTGTGTGGCCGCCGTGCATGAAGAGGCTGGGGTTGTTAGCATGACTAAGCAAAAATACGTAGAGGCTAAAAAAAGAAAAGAAAAAAATAAGGGACAAAAAACTAACAGCTCTGGAGGCCCATCCTCCTGGTCGTCGGGCAGCTGCTCCTCACCGACACGGCTGAGATCCCAGAAGATGATGCGGCGGTCGTAGCTGCCGCTGCCGAGGATGGCGGGCTCGTGAGGGTGCCATGCCAGGGAGGTGACGGCATCGCTGTGGCCCTCGAGGGTGTGGACCTTTTCGCGTACATTGCGCAGGTCCCAGAGGCCGATGGTCTTGTCGGCAGAGGCGGTAGCGACAATGTACTCGCTGGCGGGGTTGAATGCGAGGGCGTTGACAGCGTCGCTGTGGCCGTCGCGGGCGACTAGGGTGGCGCGGTCGTTTGCGGCCTGGCGGACATCGACGATCTGCAGGGTGAGGTCGTCGGAGACGCTGCCGATGAAGCTGCGCGAGATGGGGTGATACTGCACGTCGTTGACAATCTGGCTGTGGTGGGTCAGCCGGCGGGCAGGCTGCTTGATAACCTTGGAGCCGGACGCGGACGCGGCAGCGGCGGCGGCCTTGAGGTCCCAGAGGCAGACGGTGGTGTCCTCGCTGCCCGAAGCCAGGTGGCCGGCCTCGTGCGGGTTCCAGGCAAGGCCGAAGCCCTCCTGGCGGTGGCCGGCCAGCTCAAACTGCGGGTTTACCGTGCCGGTTGGCGTTAGGCTGTGCTTGGTGCGGTCAAAGATGAGCACGCGACCGTCGACGCAGAAGGTGGCAATGATGTCAGGGTTTTGCGGCTGGTAGCGCGCCTTGTTGACCTCCTGCGGGTGGTCGATCTTCTGCACGATGCTGAAGCTGATGGCCGGCGCCGCCGCGCTGCCGTTGCCCGCCGCGCCCGCCTTGCTGTTGTACCCACCCACCTCGCCGCGCTCCTCGTCGTAGTCGTGCGCGCTCGGCTCCCCCGCCATCGGGATCGACACCTCGGCAATCTGCACATAGTTTGGCTGTCCCTCGGCCGTGTGCGTTCCCAGCAGCAGCCGGTACACCCGGCTCTTCTTGTCCTTTAGCTCCTTGACGTCGGGGAACCACTGCGTCGTGAGCGTCGGCCATGGCAGGGCGTTGCTGCGAGGGAGGAGTAAAAATGTGAGCTACTGCAGAGTGAAATGCAAAGAAAAAGGGACGCCAGACCAGGTCACACACACCTGAGGATCATGTCGTAGAGAAACGGACTATTCTTCTTCCACGTCTTGTATTCTGCAAATCCAAAATTCAGCCAGCGCTCAGTAACGGCAAGCCGTGCTCGAATCCCTTAGCTCTCCCTCCCAAAGAGACTCACCCTCGTTGATCAGCCGCTGCTCCTGCTCCGTGTCCTCGTCGTGCTCCATGTCCACTGCAGTTTGTATATTGTCAGCTTGTCTGTCCCTTTTGCAAGTCTCGGCCAGTCTTCCCCCCCCCTCTCTCTTCCTCGGCTTACTGTCCACGTCGTCGACAACCTGGGCTGGCCCCATCTTGGAAATACTGGCGCCTGGCAGGTGTAATTATTATATAAGCAAAAACAGAAAAGAAAAACAGAGGAAGGCTGCCAAGGATTCCGGCTGGGCTGTGCGATGGTGTGCAAACGTTGCAGGGCCGTTATTTTCAAACGCCAAAAAGCATAGACACGCGCGAGAGCGCGCCAGCAGCACAGTTCTCCATCAATTAAAGCTACTAAGGCGGGCAATCGCGGCAGAAACATAAAGGTAAGGTAGCCCCTGTCATTTCTGTACGTAGCGCAGACCCACTTTTAGCTGCCTCGTATACGAGTACGATACATCCATCCTACTACTCGCAAGGCGTTCTTAGGTACTCCTTCTCCATTATGTCTTCATTCATCTATATCGACTACTACGAATGCCAGGCTCTAGAGAAAAAAACGCTTACACAAGACAAAAATCCTATGAACAGAGCTTTCTTTTCCTGGCCGACATCCGTGCTATCTGTGCTGGTGATCACTATAGGGCAATCAATGCTCTATAGCACAACAGTCACGCCTAGCGACTGGACAACCTCAGGTGCCGCCTTGGCTCCTGCGCCACCCTGACCTTTGGCGCCGCTTCTTCCAGCTGCTGGACCGGCTCCAGCTCCAGTTGCAGCTGCAATTCCAGCTGCAATTCCAGCTGCAATTCCAGCTCCGGATCCAGCTCCGGCTCCGGCGCCACCACGACCACCGCGCCCGCGGCCCCCACGACCACGTCCTCCACGGCCGCGTCCTCCCCGCTGGGCGTCCAAGTTGGGCGGCGGCGGAACCGCGTTGAACGACTGTGGTGCCTGCTTCTGCTGGGCCTGTGCACCGCCACGTGTACCGCCACGCGCGGCTCCACCACGCTGTTGCTGTTGCTGTTGCTGTTGCTGTTGCTGTTGCTGTTGCTGTTGCTGTTGCTGTTGCTGTTGCTGTTGCTGTTGCTGTTGCTGCTGCTGCTGCTGTTGCTGCTGCTGAGGGCCGCCCGTCCGGTACACCAGGCTGCTGTGCTGCAGATGTGATCCGGGCCGGGGCCCAGGCTGCTGCTGCTGCTGCTGCTGTTGGCTTGCGCCGCCTCTCTGACTCTGGTTGCTGCCAGCCGTTGCGCCACGCCATGAACCCTGGAGAGGAGGTGGCGCAGGTGCGTCGTGGTACTGCTGCTGCCGAAAAACACCCCCGCGGCTGCTGTGTCCGTGCCCATGCCCGCCAGCTCGGCCGCCGGCCTGGAAGGGAGCAGAAGAAGCGGCAGCTGCGGCAGCGGAAGCGGCGGCGCGCCGCTCGATTGCAGCGCGTGAGCCGGCAAAGACCTGGCGGTCGGTCAGGTTCAGCACCGACGCAGCCGACACAGTCTGGCCGCGGAAGGCCGGACAGCGGTCACCCAGCGTGGTGCCGCTCATAAAGGTGGTGTCGAAGACGACATCCAGCAGCTTTGTCGTGGGCGTGCGGCCGATGCCGACCACAGTGCCGCGCAGCGCAATGGGCACCTTTCCCGAGTCCTGCACATAGACCACGCGGTCGCCCAATGCAAAGCGCTGGTTGTTCAGCCGGTGCTCCGCGTCGGCCGGCTTCAGCACCGCATTGCGCGGCACGTTCCGGATCGGCTTCGCCTCTGTCGCCGCCCCCGCCACTTGCGCCTGGTCTGCGGCTGCTGCCAGCTGGGCCACGACGTCCGAGTCCAGCTGCTCGGCGTCCAGCGGCACCCGCTCCAGCTGGCCCGTCTCCTGCTTCTTCAGCCACGCCCCGATCTCCTTGACCCGCTTGGATGCCACCTCCTGGCTCGGCCAGATATCCGTGTCCTTGATGTCGCGGTTGTGCGGCAGGTGCTTCAGCCCAGCAAAAAAGTCTGGAAAGGCCACCATGTACTCGGCTATTAGGCTGATCGCCGCCACGCTGAACTCCCATCCTGTCGACGACTTGCGCGAGTATCCCAGCACCTTCTGCTTCTTGCCCTCGAACTTGAGGTTCAGCCCCAGGTTGACCTTGAGCCCGCCCACCGAGAAGACGTAAAACGACGACGTCACCTTGCTCAGCGACAGCGGATGCAGGTCTAGCGCCCTCGCCACTGCAAACGACGGCTGGTACCGGTTCTGTCGCTCCGCCCGCACCACGACCTCGTGCGCAAACTCCGGCTCCCGCTGCCTCAGCACCGACACCTGCACGTCCATCTTGTTGCCGTGGTGTCCGCTGATACCCAGCGGCCGTCCGTACGCCTGCTCGCCCACGTAAAACGCGTGCGATCCCACAGGGAACTCCTCCTCAATCGGCATCGCTGCTCGCTCGATGAACCGCTCGTCCTCGTTGACGACCGAGTCCACCACCGCCTGCGCCGCATAGTCCGTCTCCATCGACGCCACCTCACCGTATTCCTTGATCGTCGCCCCGGCATCTGTCTTGACCAGGCCCTTCAGCATGTGCACGTGCACCAGCGACTCCACCGATCCGATGATGATTCCCAGCCTCCGGCTGTAGTTCTCCTCAATGTTGCGCGCCTTGGACTGCCACCGCTCAATGTCCTTTCCGCCGTGGTGGTGCTGCACCACGCCGCCCTTGTCGTCCAGCGTGTAGTCGAACAGCTCGTCCGACACCCGCACGATCTTGGCCTCCTGCAGGAATGGATAGCCGACGTGGCAGCGCTGGCCTAGCTTCTGTTTGGCCGCCTCCAGCTTCGTCCGCGCCTCCGACTGCGACAGCGTCACTACCATGCTCGCGTTCCGGCTCTCCTGCTGGAACACGTTCACTCCGTGGTATGTCAACGCCGCGTTGTACGGCAGCGTGGCCAGGCTCGGAAAGCCTGCTAGCGCCGAGACCTTCAGCAGCGCCCCATCCGTCAGCCCGTGCAGGAACTCCAGCCCGTCCGTCGGCGGCAGCTCAAAGATGTTCATCACACATCGGCAGTGCGGGATGTCCGGAAAGATACCTGTCAGCGACGACGGGTAGACGAAATCGGCTCCGGGCTGGAAGGTGAACTCGATCGGTGCTCCAAACTCGTTCCGCCCCCACTCGTCCGCCGACAGCAGCTCGTTCTTGGGCTTCATGGCCGTCAGCAGCCGCTGCTCGTCGATAAACGGGATCTTCACCACCGCTTCCCACTCCATCTTCTTTCCGTTCATGTCCAGCTCGAAATCGCGCGGATAGAAGTCAATGATCGGCGACTCCTCCTCCGTCATGAGGCCCCAGTACACCTTGGGCACAATCTTCTTGCTCCGGTCCGGCAAGACACCCATCAGCTGCTCAAACGGCTTGAAGGGCTGGCCGAGTGTAAAGTTGAGGTCGGCGCCCAGCCCCTTGATCACGTCCGAGATCAGCGGCGAGTAGTGGTAGTGATAGAACCAGGGCCACGACGCAATGCCCCGGTAGTAGTAGTACAGCACCCACTGCAGGCCCTGCACGTAGTTCTCGCACAGCTTCCGCACCTCGTCTTGCAGCTGCGCGTCCGCCCACTCAAACTTGTCTTTGTAGTATGCGTCCTTCCACTGCTGGAACTTCAGCATGTACAGCTGGTTCAGAGCTTCCTGGCTCTCCTCGGCCGACACGTCTGCCACCTCGGCGGTGTCGTACTTCTTCATCACCCGGAACAGCGCCAGGTGCGCCTCCTCTTCCTCGTCGTCCTCATCCTGGTCTCCGCCAGACTTGGGAATCCGATCGGCCGGGAAGGCCAGGATCAGATGGCGGTTCCCCTCGTCGTCCTCGTCTGTGCGCCAGTCAATTCTCAGACTGTCTGCCAGGCCCTGGACAAACTTGCGGTCTTCCGCCTTCAGACCGGCCCCGAGGTCGAGGGGTATGTTCGTCGGCTTGCCGACAAACTTGCGTATCTTTGATTTCCACAGCTCTTTCTGGAATGTTGTCAGCACCATCTTGCTCTTCTGCTGGTTGTTGCTCACGGTGCCGCTGCTGCTGCCACCATTACTGTTAGCACTGCTGCTGCCGCTGTTGGCGCCATTGCCAGCCGCCGTTTTGCTGCCGGTGCTCCGGCCCCGGCCTTTGGTCTTCTTCTCGACCTTGATCGTGAGCCCTTCGCCTTCGGGTATGTGGCTCATCTTCTTCGCCTGGAACCACTTTTCGCCCTCAATTTCATACTCGAAGAAACGGAACTCCTCCTTGGAGAGCTCCTCCAGTAACAGGCCCAGCCGTTTCAGGTTGACCGTGCCACCTTCGTTGATATAGCCCTCGCACTTTGGCAGCACTCGCTTGTATATCGAGAACATGGTCGCTAGCGCGCCCTCGTTGATGTGCAGCCGTGGCAGATTGGGCAGAAAGTCGTTGCCGACAAAAAAAGCCATGAGGATGAAGTCGTCAATGATGCGCTCCATGTCGAAAGGGAAGGGCATGGTCTTGTCCGTCTTGAGCTCCTGGAATTCCAGCTCCAGGTACTCGCGGACGATGCAGAGGTGCATCAGGTAAAAGTTCTGGTGCTCCAGGTCCTTGGACTTGGTCTTGGACTGGCGGCCAAACGTGACCTCCTCTCGCAGCAGGCAGAAATGCGGGTCGTGGCTCAGTAGGCCCAGCATGATGAGGTCGGCGTCCAGGCCGTAGAGACAGTGGCGCACATTTGGGTTGTAGTCCTGTTGCGCTTTCGCGTTCCGGATGTACTCCATAATCTTGTGCTCTCCCTCACCTGGCACGTCGTGGCCGGACAGGACGACGGTGCACTGCTGCCACTCCTTGTCCTCGCTGACCTTCTTGTTGACAAAGTACTGCAGCTGCGTCGACAACTTTGCCATGAACTCCGTTCCTGGCGTGATGCAGTTGCTGTCAAACGGATCGTCCGTTGGCAGCTGCGCCCCCTCGGAGATGGCCTTTTTGCGCGCCACCTCCGCATCGAGGGCTGTGCGGAACCGCCGCGATCGCTGCTGATTCATCTTGGCGCGTGGTGCCACGCCGTCGATGGCCATGAAAAAAAGCTGTTTTGGTTTGATCTTGCCAAATAGATGCTCTATATAGTTGAATATTCGAATGAACATTTCCTCTTCGCTTAGGCGGGTGAAGGCATCATCGGAGTCGCTGTGTGTACAGTTGTGGATGATGCCATTCATGTCGAGATACAGGCAGTCAAACTCGGGGATCCTGTTCTCAGCAATGAGCTGAGAGATGGCTGGATACCGCTCCGAGAGCCATCTGAAAAATTTCGGGACACCCATTGTTGTGTTGTGGGCTTATGGAGCAAGTGATGAAAGGGAAGAAAGTTAATATTGCTCAAGAAGTAAAATGCGACAAGAACGCCAGAGGCTGCGAAGTCCGCCTAAAGTCGCCCCACTAGCGGCTTGTTGCTGCGACAGCCTAGCGTGGCGCAGCCGGATCCGGATAAACATGACGGACAATTGCATTGGTAGGTAAGATTGGGATATTTACAAAACAAATAGCAGGGGTGAAATCTCTTCATTGTGTGAAGGGGCTATCACAAAAGTCGATGTAATACGTTATACCTCGAAGGAAAATCGAAGAAAAAAAATATAAAGGAAAAAAATGAACACCCGATATGGGGGTCGAACCCATAACCTTTGGATTAAAAGTCCAACGCGCTAACCAATTGTGCCAATCGGGTCCGATGTTAAATATTTACCGACTACTGTGCTGTATATGTATGCTGAAGGAGTCATAGTCACGTGAGTGTCCGCAACCCGAACGATGTGTATTCGCTAGACGTAGTGCAACAAGTCTCCGTCTGAAAGTCTACCCCCAACTTATGCGTTGATTCACAGACCCTCGACGGGACCTTCTAAACTTTCTTATATCAGGCTTTGGCCGGTGGAGTGATGTTTTTATACACTGCTATATTGTCCACAGTCGACTAAATATTGTCGAGCGGAAGCCCGACTCCTTGGGACTCGCCTAGGATCCGGGATGGATTTATTTTTTTGGCCAGGTCTCGCCCAGTGATAAAAGACACTGGTGGCTCTCTGAGTTGTAGAACTATCCATAGCTCCTAGGAAGCCAGAGAAAAGAAGAATGCCTTGGATTTTTGTAACTCTTATTACAAATTATGCCCTGTTCTGTTGAAAGAGACGCTTACAAGTTCTAAAAAAAACACGCCAGCTCCCCTGCTGTCTTATAGCCCCTCAAGAGCTGTCTGTAGATGTCTTCTTCTTCTTGCCGGCGATTGCTGGCAGCGCAAAGGGCTTGCTCTCGCCGCCATCGATCGGCGCCCACAACGGTGAGCTGACAGCCCCATACCGGGGTAGCCATGACCATATCCCTCCACTGCTGCTTCTGCTGCTGCTGCTCTCGCGTTCTGCGCTGGATACTTCCTGATTCCACGACAGCAGGCCAACCCACGGTTGGACATTGTAGTGGACACGCAAGCGGACGTTGTCGGTCTCGGCGATCTTACCGCTGGGGTGGGTGATTTGATATTTCGGTTTCTGGTTCTTGAGGTGGATAATGCCACTGAGGTGAGTTAGCATTGTGAACAACAACAAAAGAATAATATCGGGGACCATAAAAGACGCAACGCACCGGCTCGGGTCGATAGCTTTGCCTGCAGCGCTCTTACGCAGCTTCCGCATGGCTATGGGCCCAATGTTGGCCAGGTAGTCGGAGCTCGGGCTGGTGATGATGCTGTCCCAGATGACTGCGGTGTTGGTGTCGCTGGTGTCGTTGCTGTTAGCGCCCTCCCAGTCTGCTGTCACATAAACAAACACCTCCTTTGTGTTCCATGTGAAGAGCGACGACAGGTCCGCGTCGAGGTGGAAGCGCACTACGGCGTATTCCTCATTCTTCTTGCTGTAGTAGTGCGGGCGGCCACGGACTCTGTCGGAAGCAAAAGTAAGCAAAAAGAAAAGCGTTAGCAACAGGTGAAGAACAGTCGTCTCCCTGGTTCATAGGTGTCTCTTTTCACATACACTTGCAATCCCGCCGGCCGCACAGAGGCGCTGGGAGTGCGCGCATGCAGCAGATCGGTGGCTGCAATGAGGCAGCCGAGGATGGTCACGACGGTGGTGAAGAAGCCGAAGACATTTTGCAGGCGGACAAACGAGGAGTACATGGTGGCGCGAAGGAGTCCGGGCCAGCTCGGACAGGAGAAGTTGAGAGAAAGGGCGAAGAAGAGCTGCGAGGGGGCACTGGGCAGCGATCTTTTTGCGTCTCGGATAGTGGCCGCGTCGTATGGGCTTTTTCTGTCAGTCGAAGGTGCGCGCGCAGAGGCGTTGGTGGCTTTCTCCACGATATTATTAGCTCCGTTCCTGGAGCGGCCAGATCTACATATCACACAGTACTGCCTTACAAGTGCGGGTCCACTTTTATTTTAATGGCATCAATTCCTCGACGACGCCCTTGGTATGGCACTTTAACAGAGTATCATAATATCTACCTCTTTTTGTGACAGCACGGTATCGCTTATTACGAGTACATATGCACATGTTCTCTCTCTCTCTCTCTCTCTGGTAAACTAGTCTCACAAGTGTTCTCGTTCTAGAATGCACTCCCACCTGTATTTGGACCACCTGCTGCTGCCGCTCCACTGCTGCCGCGCAGGTTGATAGCCCCGATGCGCGATACGATGTTGCTGCCGACAGCGTCGACGGCGCCGCGCGGAGACGTCAGCGACGGGCCCTGGGGCGCAGTCTCCTGGACGCGGAACAGCTTGATGGCGGTACCGTTCCAGACGCCCACCGTGCCCCTGGCGACCTGCATCTCGCTGCTGAAGATGAAGCTCCAGATCAGCGACTCGTACCAGCCCAGGGACAGCGGCGACCACTCAAACGAGTGCACGCGGATCGCCGACGGCTCGATGCCCACCAGCTGGACCTCCTGGATCCGCCGCAGCGTATCGGGCGCGGGCACGTCGACGGCCAGCTCCTCTCGCGGCAGCAGGGCTGTCAGCTGCTGGATCAGCGTGAGGGTCGAATGTAGTGGCAGCTCCGGCAGCCAGCTGTCAATCCACTGCGCTGTCGGCTCAAAGAACCCGCCGCCTGCACCGACAATGCTGCTGTGGCCGTGGCTGTGGCCGTGGCCTCCACTTTGGCTGTGGCCGTGACGATGACGGCCGCCGGCGCCTCCGCTCGTAACGACCCCCGTAGACGTGCTCCCGATGCTGAGCGTGCTGTTCTGTCGGGAGAAACTGGGCTTTCCGGCAGGCATCTTGCCGCGGGCTTTTTCTGACATGCCACGCAGCTGTATCGGCACTGCATCCTCGACTGAAATGACAGACGATGCGCCACTCGGGTTCTCGCTAAGGCTGGACTGCGATGGCGTCGGCCGCGGCTCGTCGTCGTCGTCATCGTCATCATCGTTGTCGACAGCGTCATCGTTGTCGTTGCCATCGACACGATGGGCACCAGCAGTACGGGCCTCGGAACCGCTGTCAGTCTCCGCATCACTGTCGCTATCATCGCCCCCAATGGCAAACGTCTCGTTTTCTGGCACATTGCTCAGCGCTGGCGGCTGAGCGTGATGCAGCGGCGTGCTGGCGCTGCGCAGGCTCTCCACGGAGCTCCTGACCGAAGACATATCCATCGGGTCTTCGGCCGATATGCCAGAATCCTTCCGGCACTGTATGCGCCGTTCAATCTCCTCGCGGCCACTTTCTAGCGTGAAGTTGCGAAGCGCCTCGAATCGTCTCCTGTTCTTCACAATCGTGTATGCTAGCTGTGGATTCTCTGCAAAAGTCGCGTCAGAAACAATAGTTTGGCGTGCTGCTGCCATGACAAATCAGAAAACATGCTGCTTACTCTTGTATTGGTGTTCTATCGTTGCGCTGAACGTCTCTAGGAGTGATGAAAGGAGGTCGTGGTTGGTATCATTGGCGAGGAGGAAGGAAGGAGAAGACATGGAGCTGTACAGCTGCATCAGCCGCGAGCATGTCCGCGCGCTGAGCCCAGTAACATAGGCTGCGATATTGTTAATCACAGCCAGAAGCGCTGGGTAGATGGCCGTCAGCCTGCTTTGACTGCTGGTGATGAGGCTATAGATGGACTAAAGCCGCTGTGTCAGACAAGTGCTTTTCCTAACAGACTAAAATATATAAAAACGCAGCAGACGCACCTGGATGAGAAAGTCGGCATATGAGCCGCGGAAGCCTTGAATGCGGATCGCGGGTGGAAGGGTTTCTTGGGCGGAAAAGGGCTTATTGAGGTTGATGCCGAAGTTCTTCTCGACGCTCAGCGTCTGCAGCAGAAAGGCGCACATGCGCACGACGCCCTGCTTGGTACTGTCATTCTTGGTCTCGAGAGCGTAAAAGAGGATGAGGATGATGAAGTCGTGGACCCTCTCAGTGTCGATAAGAAAGGAGCGGAAGCGCTTGTTGCATTGGGTGATCTCCCAGAACAACATGATGATCTCGGGGGCGAAGCGGACAGAGGACTGGGTGCCAGGGATATAGGAGGCGTTGGCCTGGAGCGGCTGGTTGAGGATGCGGGTCATGCCGTCGACGATGAACTGAAAGTCGGCAGGACGGTGCAAGCGGCCGAGGAAGTGACGGTAGTAGTTCTTGGGCGCAATGCCGTTCTCTTCGGGGACGGGGTAGAGGATGAGCACGAGTAGGAGCTGCAAGGTGTAGGTGACGAGGATCTGCTTCTGGTCCTTGAGGACGAGGCTGTTGTAGGGCATGCGCCAGCTGGCCGGGTTGTACTTGAGTGTCTGTGGAAACTAAGAGTCAGAGGAGAAGAGCAAGCGGGCAAGCGAGTGAAAGAGAGAAAGATTGAACGAGAGCTCACCGTGTTCAGCAGCGAGCAGAGCACGGACAGCACGACCTGCTTGTCCGGACAGGTGCACATGTAAGTGAGCGCGCGGATGCCCTGGCGCGGAAGGGCGCCCGGTGGTGCGTACATGCTGGGGCTGGCTAGCGTCAGCAGCAGACGCAGGATTTCGCAGCGGTTGCTCTCAAACTCCTTGGTCGTCGGCATGGCCGCATTGCAGCCGACGCCGCTCTGCCAGATAGCATAGGTAACCTTGCCAGGAGCGGCCGAGGACGGTGGCCGGCCGGCCGGCGACCGCGCCACGGTGAAGTCGGTAAAGAAGAGCAGGTCCGTCAGCGTATCGATGAGCTCCTCGGCCAGGGGTTTGGCATCCTCGAATTCATCGTCGTCAGCTGCGGCAGCACCATCATCATCTAGCGTCCTTGTCTTCTTCTTCTTCACCCCGCCATCGTCGAGATCCTCTGCATCGGTCTGGTCAAAGAGCACCTCGCTTTCAGTACCGGCGGCTGCGGCGGCGGCAGCAGCTGCGGCTGCGGCGACAGTTCTGCGCGTGCGCTGGCGGCGGGCGGCCCAGAAGAAGCGCTCCTCCCAGTCGTGCAGAGACGCGCGCTCGTAGACGTAGGGCAGCACGCGCGTGAGGACGCGGATGCAATTGAGGGCGTCGCGCTCTGGGGCGAGGTCCGGGTCTGGAAAGGATGGGTGGTGGCGCAGGCTGAACAGGCGTGAGATCACCGCCAGCAGCAGCGTCTCGAAGTTCTCGAGGGCGGTATCGCGAGCGCGCCGGATGTCGGCGGGCGAGAAGAGGCTGAAGATGTCTTCTGGCGACTCAGGCAGGTCCCAGAACTACCAACGTAACGGCGTGGCCAAAAAAGAGTCAGTCCCGTCAGACCCCGAAAAATAAAAAGGACAAAGCCTAGAAAAGATGCACAGAAACACCAGCTTGCAGACGTACAGATGTCCAGTATGGATCGTCGGCTGGGATGTGCCGCTCTTCAGACAGCCGGAAGATGCCCTTTTTGAACACCAGCTTCGAGTCGCTGGCACCCATTTTTTCGTGGCCGATGCGAGATGTGCGTGCAGGGCAGGGCAGTTGCCAGCAGCAGGACAGTAGGTTCTCAACTCTATTAGAAATCGGTCGAGGTCGGCGGTTCTTGGTGGAGAGAAGAGGGAGTGAGTGAGCAGTCTGGCCAACGGCCGTTAAAATGCATGCCAGTAATCTATCTGTTTGGGGTCTGCGTCTCCTCTCTGGTGCTTGATTCGTCCTCCCGACACCGCCTTCGGCGAATGCTACGTCACGGGCACGGACCAGGGCCAAGATGGGGGTGGCTCCAGCGAATATTAGCGGGTACATCCACTAGAACAGAGCTCTGTTATACCTGTGTAGCAGCGCTGGAGACGCCAGAAATCACTCCATACTGCTCAGTTTCCGGTCCTGCTGCTTTATTATCACATTCCGTGTCTTGCATTGTGTCTGAAAACAATGTCGATAGCTTCTGCCTTTACTTGTTGTCTATGCCTCAAAATGGTATCACAGCAAATTCTCGTACTAACAACGCTCTCGCGTTCCGCCTGCCCAAGTCGTGGTAATGGCAAGGGGCTTGTAGCAGGTATCTTACAGGGCACAAAATGAGAGCCTGCACAGTCCGTTTGATGATCGCGATGCAAGGATTGACTGCACATCGCATTCTGCCCGGCCGCTCACTGCCGGTCAGTAGATCCGAGCAGCACCGCCGGAACTTCGCCGGCCCTTCTCGTACAGCCACTTGTTGTTGAGTCCCATGCTGAGCCGCTTTCCCGAGCTGGGGCTGGGCGTGCCAGGGGCCAGGCCAGAAAATGTCGAGTCTGATAACAGCGATGACGCGCCGGCGCCGGCACTGCCTCCAGACAGCGCAGTAGGAGACCCGAATGACGACCGCCGTCCCTTTTGAAAGGGGCTCGCAAACGGGCTGCCCGCGGCTGAGAAGGGGGAGCTGGTGCCTGACGCAGCGCGGGTCTTGTTGAAGAGCGGGCTGCCCGTGATGGGCGAGCCGGCGTAGCTGCTGCGGGATCCAGTTGCAATGTTGCTGGCAGCGGTGACGCCGCTGGCAGCGGGTGAGCCCGACATGGATGGCGTCCGGGCGTAACGTGGCGGCGTGGTGAAGACGGCGCCGGGGGTGGCTGCAGCCCGGAGAGGATCCAGGCCGAGCAGCTTGCGCTGGCCGGGAGTGAGGGGGATGTCGGCCATGGTGTCGGGCTGGCGGAAGAGAGGCATAAAGGCCCGGGCGATATTGAGGAGGAGGGCAAGCTGGACGATGAGCCAGAGAGTGGGCGCGTACCGCGCGGGAACAAGACTGTGTGCGCTGGTAGTGTTAGGGGCGGCACCACCAAATACGAAAGGGTGGAGGTCTTACAATCTGCAGATCTGCTGGTATATGGCTCCGTTGGCTGTTCGGGCAACATACACGCCGGCGAGGGCGAGGCCGTTGTAGATTGCCGTCTTGATATTTGACTCCGTGAACATGTTTGCGGCGCGGCGCCGTGTGATCTCGTCCATGCGCGGATGCCGCCAGTTTCCTGGGCTGTCTGTGGCAGTGGGCGTGGCCCGGGACGGCGTCGTCGTCCTGGACGGCGAAGCTCGCCTTCCTGCAGCAGCTGCTGCTGTGGCAGCTAGGCCGGCAGCGGTCTGCCGTGGTGGCGTCTGCATGGCTCTCGACTGCATGAATACTGTAGCCACGTGGTATGGGCTCCGCGGGCTTGTGTCGTGCGTCAGCTGGACCGACGGTTGGCTTGCAACGCAGTGTCTTCGTCAAGCTGCTGCGAGTCGATGTCCCCAGCCTATCAAGGTGGGGGCTGAACGATCGGAATATGGATGGTCTAGCTTTTGAGGAAGTGTTTGGTCTCAGGCCGCCCGTAGGTTAGTATCCGCTTCCCGCTAGTATGCGTTAGCAGTCGTCGTTGTCGCTGCTGTCGCTGTCGTCGATTGCTGCTCTGAGAGTTTGGCCCCTACCTGCTTTTGTTGTTATGAATTTCTCTCTGGAGCGCTAAGCGCTGATTGGCCAGGCGGCAAGACGCACAGTGCAGCAGGTTCAAAAGCACACTAGAGGCTGTTAGCAGCTTTTAGCGGCCGGCGGCCTGGGAAAGAGTGCTGAAACGCCCCGCATCCACGTAGGTTGTGTCCATTCGGAGGCGAAGCTTCCTTTGGGTTCTCTGCATTCTTGCTGCACCAGCCCTCTCTCTCTCTCTTTGCCGGCTGCCTCACTTCCCGCATCGCGCGAAAGCACATAGCCGGATCCACGCGGCGTCGGAACGACTGCTTCAAGTGCACCCGTGCCGGCAACCGCACAGATCTTTTCTTTTCGAATCTCTACAAATCTATTCAACCCTTCAAACCATTCAAACTCATATTCTACTTTCTTTCTACTTCTACGTGCCGGCCTGACGGCCCTTATTGTCGTCTTTTTGTGAGGCACACAAAGACCCTTTCTACCCCCACCCTCTTCCTGTCTCAACTCATCATGGGCTTCGATAACCTCATGTGGCGCCTAGACGAGGGCGTCACGAACCTGTTCGGGCAGTGGAATGCTTACTCTACCGTGCTCATGACGCTGCTGATCGGCGTCATCAGCGTGTTTGTGTACTCTCGCCGCGATCCAGACACACATCCGATGCTGCTAGTGCGGCAGGCGCAGGGATCTCCGGTGCGGCAGGATGGCGAGTCGCCGGTATACCGGTCGCGCAGCTCGCCGCACTCGATACCGCTCCAGGCCGGCCTGGACGTGCGCGATCCGGGCGTGTCCAAGTGGGCACGTGGCCGGGACGGCGACCTGCGCGACATCTGGCGGCAGGCTGTGGCCGGCAGCGGCACGCCGGCAGGCGAGGGTGCAAGCGAGAGCACAGGCGTCCGGGGTCGTGTGCTGTCGGTCTACGGCACCGAGAGCGTTGAGGAGACGAGCCTCGGTAGGTTCTTACTTTGTGTCTTTCTTTCTTTACAGCTTTGCTTGACTGCCCTCTGTCTTTTTTTTCGTCTTCTTCACAGAATCCGCCACGACTAACCAAACAGACGACATGACACGTCAGATCAACCTCATAGGCCAGCACATGCTGGACCAGGGCGGCAACCGGGTGGCCATCTACCTACCCAACTCGGCCGAGTTTCTAGCGGGCCTGTTCGCGTGCAGCTTCTACAACATGACGGCGATCTTGCTGCCCTTCAACCTGAGTGACGACGCGCTAGTTTCGATGCTGCGCCGGTCGGCCGCCGACACCGTCATCACGGCCCCGGGCTGCTTCCCCTTTGACACCGTGGCCAAGAGCTACCCGGCCCTGCGCCAGCTGATCTGGGTCGTCGACGAGGGCAGCAAGCATCTCGACTGGAACGAGGTGCCGGAGGGCGTCGGCAGCAGCGTCAATGTGTCGACCTGGCAAGACGTCGTCGGTGACGCCGCCCCGACTGCCGGCCGCGAACTGCCGCCTCTGGAAGGGCAGTCACCGGCACGTGACATTACCGTGTTCTGGGAGAAGGCGGCAGCGACGGACGGCACCAGCGACGACAGTAACAGGAAGAGCACCGCCACCACCGCCACACCCGACGACATGGTCCCTTTCACCGGCGGCAATCTCGCGGCAGCCGTAGCGGCGCAGCTGTCTGCGGTGCCGAAAACGCAGCAGCTGGGCCCGTCGGACCTGTTCTTGGCGGCCGACTCGCTGACGCACACGCACACGCTCGTGCTGACTCTGGCGGCCCTGTACGCCAACGCGTCGGTGGCCCTCAGCAGCTCCGCGCCGGCAGCACCGGACCTGGCGGCGGCCACGCGCGGCATCGCGCCCACCGTTGTCGTCGCCAGCCCGACCGCCCTGCTGCACACGCACGCCGAGGCCACGGCCAAGCTCGCTGGCGTCCCGTTGGCGTCCCTGCTGCTGCACTGGGAGACGCGCTCGCTATCTGACGGCGGCGTCTTTCCGTCAGCTGTCTCCTTTGCCAGCCGCCTGCTCGACAGCGTTCGCCCGGCCGTCGGCACCGAACCCGGCAAGCTGCGCCTACTGTACACGGCTGAGCGCGTCGCTGCCGGCACCCCGCCGCTGTCCTCGGCTGTGCTGTCTGACCTGCGCGTTTTCACCGGTGCCCGCGTCATCTACGCCCTCGCCGCCGCCAAGGTCGCCGGCGCCGGCGCCCAGACGGCCTTCTACGATTACCGCGTCGTTCCCAGCGGGCCATACGCACCCTTTGGCCCCCCGCTGACCAGCACAGAGTACCTCGTGCGCGACAAGGACTCCTGCAAGGTCACAGACGACAAGCTCCAAGGCGAGGTGAGTCGTCCCCCTCCCTCCCCCACCTGTGCAGTTCTGAAGCAGGCCTCCCACATGCAGACTAGTGTAACGGACAGAAGACGCAAACCCTGTATCACCCATGCTAACCATCCAGATCGTCATTCGCGGCCCGTCTGTGGCCGGCAACGGGACAGGCCTCGGCGTCATCGGCGTCATCCGGGACGACAACACGCTGGCATACGCTTAAAAAGGGTAGCTGGGAAGCCGTACACACGCCAGTCCGTCTACCGGCCGTCTAAGCGACCGGGATGGTACCAATATGGTGCTCTCATCGGAGACGAGGCATGAGCGGCAGATTCAGGCTGTTAAGAAGCTCTGGGTTTCTGTGTATGACTAAGCACAGTATTGTCTACCACCCGGGTTCTGTTGGATAACCGCCCTGTATATTGTCCCCTCTCTCTGGACACAGCCGCTGTCTTTGCTTGTAATTCCTATCCATTGAGAAATCACTCGTTTGTTTGTACTATCGTGTCTATTCGCAGCGACTCCCAACCGTCTGTCCCGTACATTCATAAGATGATCAAATGTAGCAAAATCGTGTAACAAAATTCCTGCATCATGACCCGGCCCAAACAAGCAGAAATGTAACAGCCTGGTACACTCCTCTTCCTCTTCCTCTTCCTCTTCCTCTTCCTCTTCCTCTTCCTCTTCCTCTTCCTCTTCCTCTTCCTCTTCCTCTTATGCTCCATTCCGATATACCTGAGCACCCCCATTCCGGAAGATGATTGTGTCTCGCCGCTGCAACAGCATCAGCGCCCGGTTCAGAGCCTGCTCGCTGAACCCACGCACTTCCACCATCTCCCGTCGCAGCGTCGCCAGGCTCGTGCTCCAGCCGATCGGCAGCCGTCGCTTTAGCTCCGACTCTACCCGCGCTGCCTCCTGATACAGCTCACGCGCCGCCCCGCC
>JRUC01000329.1:0-24669 GCA_000806385.1 Leptographium procerum
CTTCCACCCCCAGAGGTCTCTCGACAAAACACTTGCTCTATTGAGGGCAGGCAGGAAAGGCAGAGAAGAAGAATCAGAGCTGACGGGACGAGCGAAAACGAGAACAGCCCCGCGAGCAATTGGCCGATTTTTGCAGGGATTTTTTTCCCCTTCCTGTTTCGTCACCCAGCCTCGATTTTAGGCAGCACTTCTTCTCGACAACGTCCTTTTTTTTTGGACAAGTCCCGCCTCTTCGTTTTCTTCGGTTCACGGTGCACAATCTCTCTTTTTTTAATTCTATGGCCGCCATGGCCGCCGAACCGTCCTCGTCTGCAGCTCCCGGTGGCGCCGACGGCAGCCGTTCCGGTGGAACACAACAGCAGCAGCAACAGCAGCCGCCTCCGCCAGCGCCACTACCGACGGCCAACCCGCTGCCGTTGTCGGCCTCACAGGAGGCGCAGGTGCGGGAGCTCTACTATGAGCGGGTACGGCAGCAGTGCCAAGCCGAGATAAAGGGTGGGTAGGAGGGGAGTGTGAGGGAGAGAGTAAGAGAGAGCGAGAGAGAGAGAGTGAGTAAGACAAAAAAGAGAGGTCTGCTAACAACAGACAGCCTTTGCCGAGTGCGCTCTCGGACGGACCTTTTCTGTCGTCTTCGCCTGCCGCGAGCACAACAAGGCCATGAACGCCTGCCTCAAGGGCCACGCGACGCCGGCGGCGCTGGACGCGGCGCGCGAGGAGTGGTTCTCGCGGCGCACCGAGCGGGCGGCCGAGCGGCAGCGCAAGGCACGCCGCAAGGCCGAGCAGGAGAAGCTGCTGCGCGAGTGGTGGGGCCTCGAGGGCGCCGACGGGTCGGCCGGCGTGGAAGACGTGCAGGCGCGGCGGCGGCGGCATGAGGAAGAAAAGATGTCGCGGCCGGAGCGGTTCGGCGGCTTCCCGGCCAAGGACCGGCCGCGGTTCGACGACGGGGGTGCGGCCGTACCAGAGAGATGCGAGCCGAGGAGGTGAGGAGATATACGAGGGATGAGGGACGAGACAATGATGAGGGACCAAGAAACGAGACAAAGAAAGACAAAGACGAGACGAGACAAGACGAGACAAGACGAGAGAAAAGAGCGAGAAAAACGGAAAAACAAGACGAAGGGACGAAAGAAGCAAAAAAAAAAGGGCGGACAAAAAAGAACGATCCGCTGCCAGTCTCGAGTCCCTGTTTATATGGCGCATGGCTACGGTTGGGCGTGGGCTTCTCGGTCTACAGGTGTTTACAGTCTCGCCGTTATTTTACGAGAACCCTCTCTTTTCTCCCTCACAGACGCCACTGTGGACGTCACATGCCACATTCGGGGTGCCTTTTTTTTTCTTTGCAAGAGGACAGCACGGACCTTTGCAAAGTGTAAGATATTATTATGACACACACTCTCCCACGCTCCCACGCTTCTTTCCGATGCACACACGCACAGGAACATAACGGAGCAATGCGAGGATACGCTCTAGGACAAGGAGGGGAATCTCAATAATCTCAATACCAATATCATCAACATCATACGTGTCTTGTTTCTCTGTTCTCTGTTCTCTCTCACTCTGCCTCCTGTCCTCTGTCCTCTGTCCTCTGTCTTCTGTCCTCTGTCCTCTGTCTTCTGTCCTCTGTCCTCTGTCTTCTGTCCTCTGCTCTCTACTTTCTGCTCTTCTCAGAGCGAGGCCACAAACCCTTTCCGGCCTGCCGGCTTGCCAGCCCGCTTCAGCTGCTCCTGCACCAGGCCGACGACAGCGCCGGCCACGCCCCAGGAGATCTCGTAGCCGCGGCCGCCGACGCCGTAGGCGTGCACGATAGGTCCCTGGCGGGTGGCCTCGGTCTCGAGCCGCATGCCACCGCGGCGGGTCGGGCGGCGGCCGACCACGTCGGCGACCACGTCGAAGCGGCCGGGCGTGCTGCCGCCCTGCAGCACCGGCGGATAGGTGGCAGCGAAGCGCGACAGCAGGCGCTCGCGGACGGCGACCGACGGGGTCGTGTCCCAGTTGTCGGGCTCCTTGGTGCCGCCGATGATGGTGCCACCGTCGAAGAAGCGCGGCACGGAGAAGGACCAGCTGCCGTCGGCGCTCTGGCGCGTCACTGTAGCGTCGCAGCGGTTGCGCACCAGGCACGTCTGGCCGCGCGTGATGAACATGTTGGGGTCGTCGCCGAAGCCGTTGCCCGAGCAGTTGACCACGAGGTCAAAGCCGCTGCCGCCGCTGCCGCTGCCGCCAGAAGCAAACAGCTCCGACGGGCTGCGCAGCTCCCGCTTCTGCACGCGCCCGCCGGCAGCTGAGAAGCGCCGCAGCAGAAACGCGCAGTACACCATCGGGTTGACGCACCAAGTGCGGTATGTGCAGCCAAACTTGATCCTGCCGCTGCCACTGCTAGGATCGTCCTTGGGAAACTCCTCGGCGCCCAGGACACGAAATCCCAGGCCCAGGTCGGTGTCGTGGAAGCCCAGCGCCTTCTGCACGGCCTCGTCGGCCAGCTGCGTGTACTCGGGCCCCGGTGCCTCCAGGTACTCGATGCCCGGCAAGAAGGTGATGCCGGCCTCGGGAGACTGGGCGTGCGTGGCCTTCATGTGACGGTACGTGGCCAGCGCGAAGCCGTGGTCGCGCGCCTGGGCCGCAGCCTCGGCCGAGCCGTCAGCCATCCAGAGAACCCAGCGGTTGTGCGCGCCGGCCCAGGGCGACGAGAAGTTGACCGCAGCCGCGGCGTCAAAGAAGAAGCTCTCGGCCGGCGCGGGAAAGTCGCGTGCCACCACGGTCACCTCGACGGCATCCTGGA
This sequence comes from Leptographium procerum, assembly GCA_000806385.1. Taxonomy (NCBI): domain Eukaryota; kingdom Fungi; phylum Ascomycota; class Sordariomycetes; order Ophiostomatales; family Ophiostomataceae; genus Leptographium; species Leptographium procerum. The sequence continues at coordinate 2,777 of JRUC01000329.1, forward strand.
GATCCTCCATCAGGCGCATCGCGGCGCTCAGACCGGTGATGCCGGCGCTGTAGCATTGTCAGCAAATGAGTAGACATTGTAGAATAAGAGCAAAGTAGCAGCGGCAGCGACAGCTTCTGTTGTGCACATGGTTGCGCTGGCTGAGCTGCTCTGTTTGATGACTCAGCGACGTACCCGATCACGGCCACTTTGACCGGCATTGTGTCAAGAAGATAGAACAGAAGAGGGAAGGAGCCGGCCGGAGTGGTCTTTTTTGTTTGTTATAGGCAAGCGCGGTGAGGCGGATGAAGTCTCTGTATTGTGTCGCACGGCAGGAGCGAGCCCGTTTCTTCTTATTTCCTTATTTTTGTTGTTCTGAAGTCAGAACGTGAAGACGCTGTATTGCGGTCCTCCGGAAAGCGCACAAGGCAGATAGTGGAGCCCAACTTTTTCAAGGCAAATCGGTGAAGTGTGACTCGATGCACCGGCCGAGAATCGGCACTTGAAAGCCGCTCTAGGACCGTCGAAGCCTCCGAAGTACGTGCAGAGTGGCAGAGCGTCGAATGTCAACCTGTCGACTGTCGCATGATCTTGTTCAACCGTTGTGTGCCTTGCTGAAGTCTCTGCCGCTCTCTCAGAGAGCTCGTACGAGAAGTTTTCGCTTCTTGTCCGAAACCGACTCTTTAGCCTGGTTATGGCTATATAGCTTCTCGGAGTGCGGAGTATGCAGCTCGGAGTAATCTTTCAGGAGCCTTAAATCCAACAAACGTAATTAGCAATCGATACCCAAGACTCCTCGTCGGTCAATGTGCACTTTCTTTCCATTATCCATCTTTGAAGAGAGCAAGCGCCTACTTAAGTATGCTCTTAAATTGGGAGAAAGCATTGACATCTCCGCAGGCATGTCCTGGCTTGGCCGTGTGCGCTACTCTGAACGAGAATGCCTCGCAAGGCTATACTAGTTGTACTCGGCACCCGTCTGATAGGCTGCAGTCGAGAACACCTCCGCTTTGGACATGCACGGCCTCCTGAACCAACATTGCCAGCAGCCACTATTATCGCCTATCTGGAAAAAAAAAAAGCCCCGGGCCGTATACGTAAGCAGACGCCGGTACCCGCTGACTGACAAGCTGCATGCAATTTAATTGCGGACTAGCGAAATGGCGACAGACGGTGGATGAGCATCATTAGGCGTGGGCGGCTAGAACATGGGGGAGGGAACATGGAGAAAGTAACGAGTAGTCGCGGCAGATGGCATCTTCTGGGGGAGGGTGAGGTGCGAAGCCGCCTGATTCGTAGGCCGTCCCCACGTGGGGGAAGGCATTGGGCTGGAGGTGCAGGCTACCGAGGAGAGAGAGACACATCAAGCGACCAAGAGAGTGAGCAACGCGTATCTCACATACAAGTACTCTGCTGAGATAGATTTCGAGTTCTTCTTGGCAGCCGGGTCAGTGAGCAGGCTTTGCCAGCGAAAAGAGCCATCAGCAGGGCTCTGGTGCTAAAAGCTGGCTGCCCACTACATACGCACAGTGTCGTATGATGCTGATGCCGGCTACTGCCTCCGTGCCGCCAGTCGATGGGATGGATACGTAACATTATTGGAACAAGCGTCCCTGGAAAACTTTGCCCGTTGCGAGCAGCCTGCCTGCTGCAACCAGCAGCCAGCAGCCAACGGGAGCGCTGCGACCAGTACACGGGCCACGACGAGCTTCACTACTGAAAGACAGCTTAGAAGTTGCAAAAGCATCGTACCCGTTACTCAGTGCCCCCAGTGGACTGACATGGGGTAATTTTACGTATTTACATATCTTACTGCGAGCACTCGTACTCGTATGTAACGTGTGTGTCTTCTGCAAGCACGGACTACGATAGGGAAGTGCGACGCTGTGCCCGTTTTGCCAGCAGAACTGTGCGACGACATCCCCCCACCACCTCTTCACCTCCAGCACCATCGTCGCTTTCTTCCCCACCACGATATTTGTTTTTGGCCCGTTGTCTCAACCGTCGGCCGCCTGCTCCTTCCTGAACTGCGCAGCTCGAGCTCTCCACTCTTTCCTACTTCTGCCCGCCAAGGAACGCCCTCTTAGTCTTCTTAGGCCCCTCTCCCCCTCCTCTTTTCCCATAGCTTTCTCTCCCTCTTTCTCTCCTGGCCCCCCCTCCTCTCCTGATCTGATCATCTCTCTCTCTCTGCGAGTGCTCATCCTCCTACGAGCCCAATCGCTCAGCATACTTCGTCCACCTTTGTCTGACCTCGTCTCTGAGCGCCAATTCCTCCCCACCTCTCGCCACGAGGTGCTTCACTCGTCGCTCTCTTCTCCCTCTCTCTTAGGACTAACCCCTCTCCCGACCCCTGTTAGTTAACCTAACTGTTATTAACCTCACTGCAAAGCGCCAAAGCGGATACATCTAATCACTTTCCTGGTCTCGACCTATCTTACTATGTACAGCAACCGTCCTAGGCAAATAAATAAAAAATCGGGCTAAATTATCCAGTAAAGAAGACGGCACGGGATTTAGAACCAAGCCCTTTGATTGACCAGAGGTAAAACCCACCTTACCCATCTTACCATTCGGCTCCTGCCATTTCCCCGTCTTTCTCTGGCCCCGTCCCATCTTCTCTCCATCTCTTACTCTCTCTCCCCGCCTGCATCAGATCTATCACACTCGGTATTTGATATATCGAGCAACAATTAGCTGGGCTTTCTAGCTGCTGGCTGCTGCTGCTGCTGCTGGCTTCTGGCCGCTAGACTGTCCGATTGGCTGCATTGGTAGACTGTTGGTGGCGGCTCCCCTCGCCGAGCGACAAGCTTTCCGCGTCACGCATCACACATCGCGCATCACCATTCGCGTCTCAGCCCATACACTGCAGCTTCCTTGTTTGCTTCCCTCTAACGCCTCTTCTCGCCTCTTCCTCTCCCGCTTTCCTAGCCCGACGCTCCTCATCATCCATGGCGAACGCTGCAAAGCTGGAAAGGTCCTGGACTCACATGTTTTCAGACGAGCGGGCATTGCTATTGTCCCCCGAATTCCGCAGAAAGAAATCTGTCTCAGCCAAGGAAGGCCGCGACCCATCCGCTCCCTCCGCATTCTCCGCATCCTCCGCAGCTCTCTCTATTGCCACCTCCACGACAGCTCCGTCTACGCCACCGATCCCCTCGGTCTCGACCTCCTTGCACGGCCCATGGGAGGGCACATTTCTTGACTCTGAAGAGCTTCCCAAGCAGGGGGATATTCCAACACAGACAGCCTCGCAACTGCAGCCTCAACCTCAAAAACAGCACGTCTCAGCAAACTCCAGAAACTCCCTAGATTCATTCATCTCCATCGTCGACGACCCCTTCTTCCAACGATACCACAGCGTCAGCAACGACTGGCTTGGCGAAGGCGAAGGCGGCTCCGACCCAGATCCTCTTGTGCCCTCTTCGCAAATAGAGCAGGGCTCTCAAGCCGCAACCCGCCATGAACAATCGCTGCCAGCTGAAGAGTCGCAGCCTCGCAACAGAGACTCTCTCGTCATAACCGATCCGTCTTGGGTACGCTCCTCTACCTTGGATGGCCGCGCCACAAGCACCTTGCCGCCAAAATGTTCCCTCTCTTTCTTGTAGATGCTAATCTTGTCCTTGTGCTTGGTGTAGGCATCTCCACCACCGACAATGGAGGCAGTCAATATCGCCGTCATCGGAGCCAATGGCGTAGGAAAGTCCGCCTTTGTCCAGCGAGCTCTCCGTCTAAACCGCACGCCAACCTCGAACATCAATGCCATTCGTCTTGACGTCGAAAGCATCCCTCATGTCGTCGCCCTCATCGAGCTGGATCTCGAGTACTTTGACCTCAATCCAAACCAGAAGATCCGCTGGCCGAAGCAGATCAACGGCCATATGGTCCCCCGCATCGATGGCGCCCTTCTATTATACGATGTTATGAACAAAGACAGCATTAGGGATATCCCACACACATTGTGTATGTCAAGAGCGCGTTCTGCTGCTCGCCTTGTTTGTTGTTGTTGTTGTTGTTGCCGTGCTAGTTTCTGACAATCAAAGCCGCCTTGAGCATCTCCGGCCTTCCTACAATGCTCGTTGCCACCAAATGCGACAACCCAGAAAGCACACGACAGATCAACGCCAACGCTATGGCAACTGTGTTTCCGTCCATCCTCGCTGACTTCAAAACATCTGCCAATGTCCCAGCAAGCACCCGCGACTGTCTGCAGTCTATCATTCTAGCTTCCGTCTTTAATCGAAAAGGTATGCCAGTCACTATCGCTCTCCTTGCCCCCCTGTCTGAGGCTTCGCTATTTCGTCGGAATTCCTCCACCCCCGTGTGTTCCGGTTCATCGGCTCCACCTTCCTTGGCGAAGAACGGTTTGCATCCTTCCTCGCCCCTCCTCCACCTTTTCTCGTGGACCCTTGCAAACCCCCCTTTCCCAATAGCTCCTTTGGTTTTCAAAAGTCTTCAGACCCATGGCAGTGTATGAGTAGGAAAATGGCCCGCCATACTCTACTATGTCATGTATTAAAGTCATGTGTATTTGTGCATACCCTGCACATGTCGGGGGGCAATAAATACGGCCGACCGAGCCGTCCTAGACGCCCTTTGCTGACGATGAGCAGGCTCAGATAAGGAAAATTACACAAGGCGGCGCGCTGCTTCCTCTGCTGCTCACCTAGACACACCCCCAGACAGCGCCAGAGGCCGACAACTTAGCGAGCGGAGCAGCAGCAAGCACAGTCGTGCGAGCTCGGACCTGTCCCTTCTTCGAGGAGCCCAAGCCGGCTCCGGCGACCGGGAAAGCTTCTACCGCACCCAAAACTCAAGGTCGCCAAGAATCGAATATCCCAACACACCAACGACGTCGTCGAATCTCGGCAATGAGATGAGCGACGAGAAACCCACGCAGACTGTTCAGGGCATGCTTCGCTCGACCGGCGTGCGCCTCGATACTGGAGCCTCGTTTCTCGACGTCGAAGAGTCCGATGCGGAGTCATTCCGCTACTCGGACGAAATCCCCATCCTACAGCGCAATGACGAGGTGTTGTCGGACAGACCTTCCAAAATGAGCGGCACCTCGTTTGAGGATCTCGTCGATCGTCTCCTAGCTCCGTCCATGAACCGTGCCGACAACAACTTTGGCGATGTGTTCCTCTGCCTGTATCGTAAATTCGCCTCCCCCAGTGAGCTCTTGTCTGCCATTCTAGAGCGACTCGACAAGACGTGGGAGGACAAAACGAGCCATTACCTAGAGCGCACGGCCACACAGTTTCGCATAATCGAGGTCGTCGCCCGATGGATATCTCTGTATCCCGGAGACTTTGCTCGCCCAAGCACAAGACAGAAACTGGAGGGTCTCGTGGAAGAGCTCTCCGACGAGCCTGTTTTTGCTGTAGCATCTCAACAGCTGCGCGACCACCTGGAACAAGATGTGGCCGAGGACGACGACACCGAATGGGCACGAAGCGATGAACCCTCCGCCGAGGATCCCAGCACCAGTGATGCCACTGGCGGTGACACCACCCCCACTGGCGGTCCGCTACGAAGCTCTGACATTTTGACGTCTGGTGGGCTGAGGTCTTTGCAGCTGGAAGATTCACGCTCTTCGGACCAGCCAGCGCCAAGTGAAAGCGGAAGCGCTGGTTTCGGCGGCCATTCAAGTCAGTCCCAGTTCCAGTTCCACTCCTACGAGGACTATGAACGAGAAGCCGCAACTTTGGTGCCAATGGCGACGCTACCGCTCAACAAGTTCCGGTACCACATCTTCATAGACCAAAATCCAGATGACGTGGCGGACGAAATTACCCGCATCGACTGGATCATGTTTAGCAGCATTCGCATCCGAGATCTGGTTCGACACGTCTCGCTCTCCATGCAGGAGAAAGAGCGATGCAAGTGCTTAGCGCACGTGAATCGGATGATTTCCCACTTCAACCACGTGGCGAAGTGGGTAGCCAACATGATCCTGATTCGCGACAAAGCCAAGCACCGCGCGCCGTGCATGCAAAAGTTCATGCTCATCGCGCTTCGCCTTCGCCAGCTAAACAACTACAACGGCTTGGCCGCAGTGCTAGCCGGCATCAACGGGACGGCGATCCACCGGCTTGCTCAGACACGAGCGTTGGTGGATGCAGAAGTACAAAAACGCTTTGCGCGTTTAGTCCTGCTTATGAGCACCCAGAAAAGCCACTTTGCTTATCGTCTAGCGTGGGAGAACTCGCCTCTGCCCCGAATTCCGTTTATACCTCTGCACCGGCGAGATCTCGTCAGTGCCGAGGAGGGCAGCCGAACTTTCGTCGGGCCAGATGGCGATCGGATCAACTGGAAGAAATTTGAGATTCTCGGCGAAGTGCTGTTGCCCATCATGAAGAGCCAAGGAACGCCATATCCGAACCTGAAAAGGCATGACATATCAAGAGAACTGATCATGGATTGCCGAATGCCATCTGACGACGAGGTGAGACACAATCATCTCATTTTACTTTATTTTGCTGTTTATTTTTTATTCTTTGTGCTTAAATTGCCTGTAAGCTAACAATTAACAGGAGATATATCAACGAAGTGTGCAAGTTGAGCCCACGGCCGGGCCAGCTGACTCGCTCAAGAAGAAGTTCCCCTGGTTACCGAAATGAGAGACGATCCATGTAATCTATTTTATGAGCTTTGTTTACATACCTGTTTTATATGCGCAGCCAGCTCACTTCACGATTTTGCACATAACGGATAAAGGATTTACGGCATTAGAACAGAGTCTCACGAGAAGAAAAAGGGTTTATGTACTTGTTGGTTGTTTCTTTTCGGGCTTCGCATTTTTGGATTGGATAGCTGTGTCCCCAGAGGGCTATGAAAAATCAACAGAGCGTTATATTGATGACATAGGTGTCATATTTGGGAAATCTATGTTCACGATGAAAAGACCACTAGGATGTTTGAGTTTGCATGTACACCAACAAGGCAGCTGCGACCCTCACTTGTTGTATACATGTGTCCCTCTTGTGGACGCATTATCTCTTCACCCACTGCACCTTCCTTTCGCGTAATCTAAATCATATTGTGTGCAGTAACTGTGATCATTTCCTACACGGGAAGGAATGCAGCAGTATGCCAAGCTAACGAGGAAGGAAGCACAATCTTGTTATATGGTCATGTTCGAATTCCTCGTGCTGGTTTACATTTACATTGTTGTCGTCTGCAATCAGCCAGCATTAAGTTAGTGTTGGGGATACAAAGTATGCAGCTTCACAACTAGTGCCAGAAATATCGAGCCATCCATGTCATATTCGTTATTTCATTCTCTCTTTTATCCTTTATCTTTTCCATGGCTGCCCGCACAGAGATCCGTCTGGGGCGCCAGAGATTTGCCAGCCGAGATTTGCAGCTGGCAGTGACCGTGACCGCGATCGCCGAGCTGACCTGGTGGCCGGCCGGGTCAGAAGTGCTAGGTCCTTGCGCATCAGCCGAACGTGTCGCACAGCTCGTCCGTGCAGGCCGTTTATGGGTCGGATGCAGAGGCAGCGCATTTGGCCTCGTGGTATACCCAACGCTGCAGCGTCAAGACATTCTGTTGCGAGGCAATGCTGGAGGCAATGCTGGAGCTAATGGCGGGAACAGCAGCAGAGTCGGTGGAAGCGGCTCCTCGTGTGCGGCGGCTGGCTGGCTTGCTGAGGCCATCCTGAGCTGGCCGGCCTGGGACGACCTTGGACTGGCCGTCCAGCTAGAAGGCAGCGGCGAGGATGGCGCTGGGCGCTGGCAGTCGGGCGACCGCAGGTGGGACGCCGGCCGGTTGTTCTTTTCCGTGGCGCACCCCTCCTCGCCAGACGGTCTCTGCGCGCCTGCCGGCGTTCCACAGGCACAGTTCAGACGGGTCGTGTGCCGCCTAAATTTTGCTTTGAACCCAGACGAAACGCAACTAGGCGTGCCATTGACCGCCAAGCCGGGCGCAAAAAAGGGGAGCAGTTCCAATGTGGCAATAAGAAATGCAGGGGCCAAGAAGCATGGCAAGACGAAGTCACAGACGCAGACGGCAATCGACAGAAGCGGGAAGCGAAAGCCAACGACAACGACAAGTCGAGCATCAAGCAAGAGGCGGGGGAGAGTCAAACAAACAAAGGCACCTGCCAGTGCCATATTCGGTGATTATGAACTCCGTCTGAAGGCTTTCACCTTGATTGAGGCTTCGCTCTATGTTCTCGTTGGGGTCAAGCATCGTGTCCTAGGGGTGCGGACAATGGAGCCCATACCTGCCAAGCCATTGCCGTCTCTCATTAGTATTGCTCCGGCTGTCTGGAACTACTGTCACTTCCAGGTATGCTGCATGAAAGCACTTGCCATACACTTGTGCAATGCGGCATGAGTCCTCTGCTGACAGGTCTGTTACAAGGGTGTGTCGACTCGTGCAGTCTTTGTGCCAACTATATGCAAACTTTTGATGGATTGTTGTACCAATGCACAGACACCCAGTCTCCGTTGCAAGGCAGAGGCAATATTTGGAGATACCGAAAGCGGGAGTTCAAGAGAAAGACAACTGGAATCGAAGCTGCATGAGATCCTGCTGAAGGGCGTATCGACACTGCCCAAGAGGAAACGAGGGAGCTTGAAAGGAGGCTCAAAAGTTACCACTGTAGACGACCCCACAGAGAAGCATTCTGACATATCCGGACTCGGCATGCATTTAGCTCACATACATAGGCAAATCGATGGACCAAGGCAACCTGCGGGAAATGCCGAGCCCGCCAGCATGGCTGAAACACAATTTGATGTTGAGGATGTGCTCTGGCCCAAAGATGAGAACGGTGCTGGCTGGAAAGAAATTGCCAATTGGCCAGAGGTTCAGCTCTGGCCAGGGGAGGAAGACAATTGTGCAGTTGAACATGAACTGACCGACTACGAGCACCTGGGCATGAGTATGGACGAGTGTGCTCGCGGTATGGATTGGCAGGAGATTCAGAACTGGCAGATGGAAGACTGGGAGGACAGCAGAGCTGGTGAAACGCATGAATTTAGGGAAGGAAGCTCTCAATATACTGACGAGGAAATGGAAAGTGAAACGGAATATGCGGATATAGACGTAGATGGCGTGTATATGTGGCAGGATGGACATAGATTGGTTGCTGAGTGGTGAGATAAGCTGAAGCAGCTAGATCTAGTGAATATCGCCGTCGTACTCATTGTCTCTCAGTCGGTTGTGCTCTCGGATGTACGATCAAAATTGAAATTGATTTGATTTGATTTGATTTAACGATGCAGAACAGTGTTCCCCCGAAAGCAATTCAAAAAGCCGTCACAATACCAAATGCTTGATGCAGCCTGCAGCTATCAGAGCAGTCTGGGAGGCACACGTGACTGTGCCGTTGGTTTCCCCGTCTCACCAAAGGATATATACAAGGACATAAATGCACGCTCTTAAGTTCTAATAAACACCCTCAACGTCGACAAGGAGGGGATGTTCCTTCCCCTCCCAGTTCAAGACATAAAAAAAATAGTGCCAGCAACTCGACAACAATGAACGTTGCAAAGACAAGAGGAAGACGAACACTTGCTCATTTGAAGGCTGAAGAGGGCGGGTGAAGGTGAAAGAGTACTTCTGCCGCTGACATGCCCGGCAGACAGTCAGTTTCTGAACAGTGCCTGATGCGATTCTGGAGACAAGCGGAGGAGTCGAAATCAAGTAGCGCCCTCTTGCTGGATAGCTTTCGTTAGGCGCAGATCGCCTTCGAATTTCCCTCCTCTTGGAATGTCACGATTGGTAGTCGGTTGCGGACGTCGGTGGCCAGTATTATTTCCTTGCAGGTGGCTTTTTATCGGCCACTTTCTTCTTCTTTTGCTCCGGCTTCATTGTAGCAGCGTGGATGTACCAGAGAAGCGTGCACTGAAGGGCAACGGCGATCAACACGATGATGAGAATGGTGAACAGAATGGGCTGGTCGTTGAGCACAGCGACAGCCTCCTTGGTAGCGCCGATCTTGGAGAACCAGTCGAATTCACCCATGATGAAGATGCGAGGCTTGTATTGAGATAAGAGAAGGCCGGTTGGCAATTGGAGGATGTGGCGCGAAGAGAATAAAGAACGTTCGGACTGCACTGCAGAGATTAAAAAGAAAATAGCGAGGAAATATAACGATGCGCTCAGGAGATAGGCAGGGCGCAAAGAGCATGCATCAGATGGGCCAAGAGCAGTATATACGATAGATGGAGGAATGATGGAGTAAAAGAAAAGGAGAGAGTATTTTACGGAGTAGAGGGAGGGGGGCAGTTAGGGAACAGAAGTAAGGAAGAAAGAGGCCGTACCTTGCCTCACGAAACCACAGGCGTCACAATCGTTCTGAAAGGAGGAGGAGACCCCACAAGAAGGTCATTATAAACAGAGGCCTGTCCATTGAGCAATTGGGACAGACCAGGAAGATGGCGAAGACGACAAGCCCAGAACTGGTCCCCACCCCCCTTTTTGGGGGGAGGACCGGGCGATGTAGTAATTTTTACCACTCATCACTCATCGCCGGCCGTTGTTCTGGGGCTGCTGTCAAAATTTGGAACTCTGGAACAGAGCTGTGTTTCATGCTTGTGCCAGAATCGGCTTGATACGGACGGGAATAAGGGCCTGTGATTCGCTATATCGAGCATAGCGGCGTAGTAGGGGATCCGAGCCCGTTAGACAGCTGTTGGCTGGCCTGATTTAAAAATAGTCACAGCTGTGTTGTTGGATCAGGGCGCGAAACTATTGGAAGAGCAGTGTCCAGGCACGGACTGCGTCGTATGTACATACATAAGACACATATCTTACGATGTAACATAATCTTGCATATATGGGCAGCATGTTCAAAAACCGCACGTGACTAGTCACGTGTCGTGAATACCGTAGACAGTTTTTCCGGCTCCAGAAAATTATCAGGTTGATGATCCGAGAAAAGGCTGCACATCGTTGACGGTCACGCACGGCGGCCCTGACACAGATACGGACGCCACAGCCACTCCGCTCCATTGGGGCCGAATCAGCGGACACTAATTGCAATGAGTAGCTTAGCGTGGGCAACGGCTGGCAGCGGCAGCGCGCTGCTGCGGCGCCTGGCATCGGGACGAGACTCGGCAAGGACGGCAAGGACGGCAGCAGCGGCAGCAGTAACGGCAGCAGCAACAAAAACATTATCACCACTACCCCAGACGAGCCTATTCCACACGTCTGCTCCACGAGCAGCGCGGCGGAGACGGCGCTTCAGTAACGTGCGGGCGGCAGAGATGGGGCTCGTGGACGAAGACGCGATCTCGCGGTTCTCCAAGGAGTACTTCCCGTCGTACTCGACGGAAGACAAGGAGGCGCTGCGCAAGAAGTACACGCCAGAGCAGCTAGCAGCCTTGGAGGCGGGCGAGGCGGCGGTGGCAGCACGAGACCTGACGGTACAGGGCAGGCTGCGGACGGACGGCAAGACGACAGGGCTGCAGTACGTGGAGGACTTCAGCCAGGTGCAGCCGGTGGTGGACAAGCGGGCGAAGCGGGGAAGCCCGCCTTCGGCAGCGGTAGCGGCATCATCGATCGGCAGCCGGTTCATGGACGAGGAGGCGTTTGCGCAGGACCTGATGCGGTGGCTGGAGACGTTTGTGCCGGCGGACGTGAACCTGGAGGGGCTGACGGACGAGCAGCTGCGGGCGGTGGCGGAGGAGCACGGGCCCAAGGACGAGGACCTGATGCGATGGTGGTTCGACCGGCCGGCGCTGGTGCAGCGGGACGGGCAGCGGACGGTGACGGAGCCGGGGACGGGCGAGTGGGGGATGGCGCCGTCGCTGGGGACGCGGATCCCGGGAGTGACGGAGCACTACCAACGGCAGGAGGACCCGGAGGACGAGGGCCTGGACGAGGCGGGCGACTACCGCGAGCTCAAGCGGCAGACGGGCATGCGGGTGCAGGAGATGGTCAAGCTGGCGGTCAAGACGCTGGTGATCCGCCACGTGCACAACCAGACGCGTCTCGGCAAGGTGCGCAGCGTGTCGGTCATGGTGATTGCCGGCAACGGCGAGGGCCGCCTGGGCCTAGGCATGGCCAAGGCCAAGGAGCTGCCGCTGGCCACGAGCAAGGCCAAGGTCATGGCCGTGCGCAACATGCTGCCGGTGCCGCGCTACGAGAACCGCACGATCTACGGCAACGTCGAGGCCAAGGTCGGCGGAACCGTCGTCCAGCTGTCCTCGCGGCCGCCCGGCTTCGGCCTGCGCGTGCCTCACCGCATCTTTGAGATGGCCCGCGCCGTTGGCATCACCGACCTGGCCGCCAACATCCCACGCTCGCGCAACCCCATGAACACGGTCAAGGCCGCCTACCAGGCCCTCATGCAGCAGCCCAACCCCGAGGACATTGCCATCGGCCGCGGCAAGAAGCTGGTCGACGTTCGCAAGGTCTACTACGGCGGTGCTGTGTACTGAGGGAGGGGAAGGCAAAGAGGAAAAAAGGGGAGAAGAAAAAGGAGAAAACGTAGGGCATCCTTTTTTTTTGGTGTATTGTGCCAGTGTGTATATGAAAAAGAAAAGAAAAAAGAAAGGATATAAATCAAAGAAAACGTCTCCGTCCAGTCGCTCTGCCTGTCGGCAAATCAATCTTCCCTTGGCTCGCCTTGTCCTTCGTTGGCTTTATTTATCGCTTCTTTTCGTTCGGTTTCGCAGGGTTGGCTCGTCGCCGTAGGCTCCCTAATTGCCCTCGTCGATCTGGTGCTGGAGCACAATGCTGTAGACGCTGGCCTTGAGCAGGGTGAAGACCAGGCTGGTCTTGCGCTCGAGCTCGCGCAGGCCATCGAGCGTCTCCGTCGTGGGCCGGCCGGCGAGGTCGTCGAGCACGGCTGCCAGCTGGGGGGTTGGAAGGGGAAAGGTCAGACTGTCTGTCCCGTCACTATACTGGACGGAGGGAAAACTCACCCGCTTCATGTTCTCAGCCAGGCGCTCGTACTCTTCCAGCACGGCCTGCTCCATCGGCGACAGATCTTCGTGCGACGGCAGCCCCGACGAGCCCGCCGGCAGTGGGGCCAGCATCTCGGTCGCGTCTGCGTCCATTCGTCGTTGCGGTTTGGGTCGGCTGCAGCGTGCCGCAGTCGTCTCGTCCTGGGTGAGAAGGACTTGCCAGAAATGGGAAGAACTGTGCCGCTGACAATTCCGACGCGCTTTGGGACGCGTAGAGGGGGTTTTGGTGGGGCTTCGGATTTTGGCGGGATAATGGTGGGATACAGTGAACGCAGTAAAGTGTTTACAGGGCAGTATTAGCAGTATTAGCAGTACTAATTAAGTATACTATCTGGGCAGAAGCTGGTCTCAACACTCTTCTTTCCCTATTAACCACCTCCCGATTTTGATACCCTCTTACAGAATCATCTGAAAGGTAGGATCTCGGTCGTCTCCCGATCCATCGAACTGGGCATATTTGCTGTCTCGTTTATCCTTATTGATCTTCATGCAGTGCAGAACGTTTGCTAAGACGCTGACCGTCTATGTCAGTCATGCAGCAGGCTTATAATAGGATATCTTATCATATGTCTGGGGAGTTGTTGGCTTACGCAAACCAGGCATACACAAGAAGGCCGGTCAGCAATCTCTCTAGGCGTTATACACATGGGCCAGACTTGCTTGCGACAAATCCGCCTACGTTGGCAATGGCCAGCTGCAGCGCCGACGTAGTGGCCCTCTTGTAATGCCCGGCCGAGTTGTTCGAGTTCCAGCCCAGGACGCATGGAACGCTGCTGTACATGCCGATGGCCATGAGGCAGGTCATGGCGAACCGCAGCCGGGATGAGTCCACGTTGGCGATCACGGCATATCCTGCGATAGCTATCGGGATAGTGAGCAGCATGATGACTCCACGGAGCCTTGCGCGATCCGAGATGAGTGCAACGATGACTGTCATAGGAGTTGCCACTGCATAAGGAATTACCGTCCACAGCTGCGTCTGGTTCGCATTGGAGGTGATGTGCAGGTTGTTGACGATCGTCGGGAGCTACACGTGACAGAGCCAGCCTGTCAGTCTTTGCTGCCAGTCTAGTCGACAATGGGAGGAAGAGAGACAGAGAGAGAGAGAGAAAGAGACGAGGCTCCTTGCTTACAAAGAGGCCGAAAGAGTATAGGCCGGAGAGGATGGCGAAGTATGCCGTCGCTGTGAGCCACAGCTGGATGTTCAGCAGGCCACGGCGCACCTCAGCCCAACAGAAGCGCTCCTCGCCCTCCAAGGCCACGCTTCCGGACCTTGTTAGCTAGCGCTTTTCTATTGGTTGATGGCCGTCCTCGAAGATTAGGACGGGAAAGAAGAGAATATCGCTTCCACATACTTAAACCGCCTGCCATCTGCAGACATGGCCGACCCATCGAGCCTAGAGACGGCGACTGCCCGCTCATCCTCAGTCAGATATCCGGCAGCTGCAAGGCTGCTCGGCAGCACAAAACAGGCAATGCCAGCGGCAACGGCTGTCTAACACGCAGCAAGGACAGGACAAGATAGGACGCAGTCAGCTAGGAAACACCAGACGTGCGACGGCGAAATGCGGCAGCTGGATGCCTTACCAGAAGACCTTCGATGATCATGACCCATCTCCAGCCTTCTAGACCCCCTCGCGGGCCAATAGCCAAGAGGCCGAGGGCATGGAGTCCTGTTCCGACGGTTCGCTGATGTCAGCTGATCGTGCGTATAACGTACGGACCTCGCCCCCCCTCCCCAAAGAAAATAAACAGACACGCACCCCCAAAAGCGCCCGACAGCGACGCGGCCGTGTAGAAGATGCCGATGCGCAGCGCCACCTCGGACCGCGTGTACAAGCTCGAGAGGTACAGCGCCATGCCCGGCAGCAGGCCGCCCTCGGCAAGGCCCAGCAGGGCCCGCACAGCCATGAAGCTCCCGTAGCTGTGGACAAAGCCGAGGCACATTGCTAAGACGCCCCATGCGGCTGCCAGAAACGGCAGCCACACCTTGGGAGTAGCTTTCTTCAGCACGAGATTGCTCGGCAGCTCACTGCAGCAAGTACATAGCACGGGTTAGCAGACGGCACGAATTCAGGCACGAATTCCAAAAGACGACGGGAGGCGGGGAAACATGCCTGACAATGTAGGTCACGTAAAACACGGCGAGACCTTGGCTGTACTGCAGGTTTGTGAGCCCGAGGTCGGTCTCGAGCCCGAGGATCTTTGCGTTGCCGACATTGGCGCGGTCGAGAAAGGAACGAAGAGAAGTGCCAGGACGGGGAGAACCCTGCAGTGAAAGACTGATTAGCTGGACTGGTGACAGTAGCAGCAACAGCAGCAACAGCAACAGCAGCCGTTTTGAGCAGGCTTGCCTTGTGTCGAGTTTCAGCAGCACGCGCCGCATCAAACGAGACCTCTCCTCGTCGGCCTGCTCGATCTGGCGCTCTGTTGCATCGACCTTTTCTGTGCCGTCTTCCGGCGTCAAGGCCATGTATGCTCTTCTGCAGCACAGAGCCTGCTTTTTGTG
Source organism: Leptographium procerum (assembly GCA_000806385.1). NCBI lineage: Eukaryota > Fungi > Ascomycota > Sordariomycetes > Ophiostomatales > Ophiostomataceae > Leptographium > Leptographium procerum. The sequence goes on from JRUC01000329.1 coordinate 18,189, forward strand.
TATCTTATGTGCTCTGTAAGTGTGTGCGAGCCTGAAAGCAACGACTGCCAATCTGCTTGTTTTCGCAATGTGCTGCCCCAATGTATCTTACTTTGAGCTGGGCAGAAAGACGAAATCCCAGGGACCAAAAACTCATTCATCTCCGACTCTGCTGGAAGGATCAGCGAGCCTGTCTGGGGCTGTTTGCTGTTGTTGCTCTTCTCCGCACCAGTGCTACCCCGCGTGCTAAGACGGAACTCCCAGCAGGCTAATGCCCGAAACACATGCCGATACAACACAAAAGAGTCGGGTCAAATGTCTTATTATTGCCCAAGTGTTTCCAAGGCTGACCACCCTCCAGAGTGCCCGCGAAATAAAACAGCACATCCGCCCATCCCCACACTTGGTCCGGCCGCCAGGGGTCGAGGATCTTTCTGTTGGTAAGACAAGACACAGTAGCAGTGTTTGAGTAGATCGCTGTTGCTGCATGTCGCAAACTGGCCAATCGTGCTACTAACAAGAAAATGCATGGCTAACAAAACACTATATCATCTCCAAGATGCTACCCTATGTTGTGTGACATGCTTGCTCATTGCGCTCAGACGCTGTTTTCCGTATCTCGTACATGTTGCGGACCGGATATCTATTTTGTTCATCCGGTCATCTCGGCCCTCTTGCCACATCAACGTGTAGTCGGCCTGGCTGTCCTGGTCGCCCTTATCCTCGCGCTCATATCTGTCCCTGTCCTTGTCCATGGTACTTCCCCCATCGGCTCCCGTCGCACAGCTGCTGAGCCCAGAGGGATGTCCTGCACCCTGTGTGGCTTCCTGTACCCAGAAATGGCCCTGGCTGCACCTAGCCAGCCGAGCCGCTGCCGTCGCCACGCCTTGGGCTGGCAGCCGTCCACTGGCCGCTCCATCACATAGCGCGGTGCAGCCGGCGGTCTGGAAGTGCGCCGCACTCTCCTGTCATAGTCTATGTACACAGGAAGTGGGCGTGTTGTGCTGTACCGACCGCGGAGGCGACTGCGACTGCGACTGCGACTGCGACTGCGACTGCGACTGCGACTGCGATTGCGGCTACCGCTGCGGCTGCGGCTGGGATCGCGCATGTCGATGGTGACAGTCTCTTCCGCGTCCGCACCATCGGCGGGGCTGGTCAGCGACGGTCTTCTTGCAGATGACCGCACGGGGCTGCCACCACCGCCACCCAGAGGATTGACGATGCGGAACCGCCGCCGCCTGCGCGCGCTCACCACCTCGACCACAATCTCCTGTACGTCGTCGTCAACAGCGACAGACGTGCGGTCGTTTCTGCTGGCACCGCCCGGTTCAGTTTCACCCGGCGCCTCTGTCGGCGCTTCTGCCGGTGCCGCCGACTCGGCTGCCTTGCCCGGCTCCGCCACCTCGGATAGCTCGTGATACGAAATAGAATCGCGACTGGGCCTGGTGCTGCCTGCGGCTACCCGAACAATGGTCGGGCGGCGGTCGCTTCGGCGGTCGCTTCGACTGTCGTTTTGGCGGTCGTACCGACGACGGTCGTACCGGCTTTCAGAGTCTTCTCCCACTTCCTCCGCCCGCCGGCCAGCCGGAAGCCTCTCCGCGGACCCCTTTACAGATACGGACAATGATGCGCCGTCGGCACCAACGTGTATAATCTCATCCGCACCCACGGTCTCCTGCAGGTTGTCGGCCGCGATCTCTACCCAGACCTCGAGCCGGCGGATCTCGTCTGCGTATATGGCGAGCAGAGTGGCTGCCATGAGCGGGATGCTAGCAGCCCAGAACACCCAGAAGAGCCTGTTTCCGGGACCATACGGAGAGTCCATGGACAGGATGCCGGCCACGACCGAGAAGGGCAGCAGGATGCCCCCCAGATAGGTAACCCGATTCAGGCCAGGCTGGCCCGCATCGGCGGACGCTGCCGAGTCCGAGACAAAGTCGTCCATGGGAGACTGTCAAGATTATTTTAAAAAAGGTGAGCGGAAATGCGAAAATTAAACAGCGAAAGAGGCGTGGGAAATGATGGAAAGCTCAGGTGGCACTCCGCGTCAGCGGTGCTCTGAAAGAAAAAAAAACACATGCATAAAAGAGAGGGCTGTCAGCCCAGCCTTCCCCCACCAAAATAATAAGTAATATAAGCTTCCTGCTAGACAAGGATCAATCTCACGCCCATTCCCTTTTCAGCAGCGCGTCTCTCGTGTTACTGCTTGTGGCGGTGTCTGAAAGAGGAAAGCCAGGCGCAGCTCCTACCTTCCTGATGTGCTCAAGGTATGGTGCACTGTTGGGATAAGACTCGTGGAAGGCGCAACTCACGCCACGATAGTTCCTACAACATAACAGCAAGGCAGCTTCTTATGTATAGCCATTCGTGTCCACATCACATAATAGGGATTCGTTGAGCTCTGATTGCAGTGAGGCCGGGCTTGGTATCTCTTACGCTGAAGATCCTCAGGTAGGTGCTTTGCAGAGGACAGGAGAAACAGTCTTTTTTTTAAAGTCAAAACGCCATGCAGACTGCAAGAGAGGCAAATCATGCAAAACACGACACAGAACGGACAAAGGACGAGCAAAAAGAGAGAAACGAGCCCCAGTACTAATTAGAGACTTCCATGGCTCACACAACCGCGTATAGGTTACGTGATAAGAGGAAACTCTCTGCCGTTGCAAACGCTGGCCGGATGCTTGCGCGAGACAGGATATGCTCTCTTTAAAGCCGGCGTTTCAATTGTATTCCTCCATTTTTGTCGTATGCGTTTTCTGCCTTCTCTTCCCATTTTCAATCAGCCAGACCTCAAAAGTGACCCTTGAAAAATAAATATAAAAACGAAAAACACAAGAACAGTCAAAAGACGAAAAGGGGGAACACCGGGAATACAGAAGGTCTCAGCCCCGACCCTCAAATGAGAGAATTGCATTTACAATCAAGACAAAAAACAATGTGCCATATATATACCAAACTCGCCTCCTGCACTAGGCCTGCGCCAGATCAGAAACTCTTTCCCTCTCTCTATCCCAAAAGCACAACTATCGGTTGTACCCAGGCTCGTCATCCCCATCATGATGCAACGTCACGCTGTTGAACTCCTCAAACGGATCAACCAGTTCCCCCCCCGGCGTGGCCAAGCCGCTGTCGAGCGGAACGCCCTTCATGTTCATTGGCCGCGACCCACTGATGTCCACACTCTCGCTCTCCTTGACATTCCGGAAATTGATCGTGTCAATATCTTTCCCCTGGTGCGGCACAATAGGCGGCTTCATGTGCCGGATCAGGGCCCATTGCGTTGTGCGGAAAAAGGGGTGTGCCTTGATGTCCGAGGCACCAGCACGCGCCCCCAGACGCCGGTTCTCATCCTTGATGAGCAGTTTCCGGATCAGAGACTTGCAGAGACTATGAGGCGTTAGCACGCGAGCAGACGAGAAGAGACACTGTCAAAATAGCATTAGAGGAGGGGAGGAGGTGGGCGGACTTGGAAATCTGTGGCGCGCTTGTATGATCTGGAAAAGGAATCTCCTCCCGCAGGATATTAGCAAACGTGGCATTCCGGTTCTTGCCCTTGAAAGGCGTTGTCCCGTATAGCATCTCATAGATCAAAATGCCCAGCGTCCACCAATCGACAGCACTGGTGTGGCCGCTGCCCTTGATGACTTCGGGTGCAATGTATTCCTCCGTTCCGACAAAGGAGTTGGTGCGGAAGTTTGCAATGCACGACTTGGTGTCGATCGTCGGCAGAGACGAAGTGCTCGCGCCGTTCTTGCCGACGATCATTGTTGGTTTACCGCCGGAATCGGACTGCTTCGACAGGTCGAAATCGGAAAGCATGATATGTCCGGACTGATGCAGGAGAATGTCTGGAAAATAGTTGTTAGACCACAGTTAGACCACAAAACAAGGAGCTAGCTACACATGGCCGTAGCTGCAATGCGTCGTTTCATCCCCTGCGAGAAATACGTACTCTCCGGCTTCAGATCCCGGTAAATAAAACCCATCAGGTGTAGGTATTCGAGTGCCGCTGTAACCTCTGCGGCGTAGAAACGTGCATCATCCTCGGGAATGCACTTGCCCGGACGCGTCTGCAGAGCGCGGAAGAACTCGCCGCCGCTGCAGTACTCCATGCACAAGTAAAGGTAGTCCTCGGACTGGAAGGAGTGGTAGAGCGTCACGATGAACGGGTGATTGCTGGTGGCCAGAATTTCCTGCTCGGCCAGAGCCCGCTTGATCTTGTTGCGCTTGATCATTTCCTTTTTGCTCAGGACTGTGACGGGTGTCAGCGGCAGCAAAGAAAATAGGAACAAATAGTGCAGCAACAGGCAAAAAATAATAACAAACCTTTCATGGCATACAGTCGCGCGCTCTTCTTTTCGCGCACGAGGTAGACCTTGCCGACATCGCCCTTGCCGATGAGCTTGATCTTGTCGAAGCTCTGGGGCCCGACCTCGACGTCGCGCACCTTGATCGAGTTGGAGCTGTACGTCCGCCGGAACGTGAGCGGTGAGCGGCCCGGAGGGGGGAGGGCGCCCAGCTCGTCAATGTCGGTGATCGTGCCCATCATCATGCCGTGATGATCGGCAGTGCCATCCGCAGACCCATTGAGCGCCGCCATCTTCTTGGCGTCGATCAGGCCGACGGCACTGCCGTTCTTGTTCACGACAACAGGCTCCTTGCCGAGCTCGGCCGTGACCGGGCGCTCGGAGCTGTCCTTGTTGGCGCCTGGCCCCAGCGAGGAAGGGCCATGGCTGGCTCCCTTGTGGAACAGGCCCTGTGCGTTGGGAGCACTGGCCACCCGCCGCAGCTTGCGGGCCAGCTCCTCTTTGGAGGCCGCAGTGGTCCTATCGCCGTTGGCAGCACCACCCGGTCCCAGCGGACTGCTGGCACCATTTGCAAGGCCCGTCACGTGCGGAGAGTCGGGCGGGCTTGGTGGCTCGGACCCTTCATTGTGATGGCGGATGCCGGGCTGGCCCTGATGGGCAAAATAAGGGTTCGCGAGGATAGTAGGGCTCAGGGCCTCTTCAAGGGGGTGGCCCTCGCTGGCGACGGTTGTCGACCGCAAACGGCCGACAGAGAAGAATTTGGACTGGCGGAAAGAGGTGCCCTTGGAGTCGGCCTTGGCGGCAACATGAGTGCTCCTGTCCGACTTTTCGCTCTTGTCGCTGCGGTCCCCCTTTTCGCTCCTTTCGTGGGAGCTCTTCTCGTTGTGGGCGTGCTCTGACGAGAATGTATTTATGCGGAAGAAATTCTTCAGCTTCTGAGGGAAATGGCTGTTTCCCCCATTGCTGCCGGTGCTATTGGCACTGTTGCTGCCGCCATGGACGGATTTGAGATTCAAAGACGGCATTGTGGAAAGGGCGCCGTGTTCATAACGCCGCGGCCATGACGTGCGCGCCAGGTTTGCGGTAGGGAGGACGTCGGGAGGAAGGTAAGGAGAATGGCAGTGCTGTTCTCCTGGTTCTGTCTGGATCTGCCTGGGTCGTATCGGCACTGCTGCAGATAACCGACGAGAGGTGGTAGAAAAGGGAGGGTCTAGATCTTTTCAAGCCGACTACTAGCTGACTCTTCGGGGAGGGTACAGCAGTCTTCTGTGAACTGTTTCTTTTTAGAGACAGTCTGCCTGGCCTATTGTTAAGATTGAAGACGTTGGACCGGAATTGGCACAGATTCTTGTCAATAAGTTGTCGATCGCAGTGGCTTGAGCGGGAGGAGAAGAAGGGGAGAGAAGGGGGAGGAGAGACGGCGGAGTCGGTAGTAGTAGTGTAGTGGTGGCGGCGGTGGTGGTGTTGCCGGTTGTGGCTGTGGAGATAATAGAGGACAAGGGCGAGAAGTACAGGTAGGCGCTGGCAGTGGTGATATTATCAGGAAAGGAGACCAAAAGATTAGGGGCCTTGGGGGTCCACACGGCATGGCAGAGAGAGTACGGAGTAGGGAACCGAACGTTACAGCGGGCTGTTTTCGGCCTCAGGCAGCAACAGGGCCAAGACAGGCCGGCTAGTTAAGGGTGGTCTGCCTACTGCTAGCGCTTCCTACAAGGGGTCTAGATCGAAAAATGAAAGCAAGAGAGCGAGAGGATGCGACACGAGAGCAACCGCCGCCCGAGGGCCAGCAAGCGGCGAGGCGGGTGGGCTAAAGAGAAGCGGGATGTGCGAGAATACGAACAGTACTTTGCAGCAAGGAACGTCGAACCTTGGCCTATTGCGATCTCAGCCGCCTGCCGCTGCATTTTAAAAAAAAAAGAGGGCTGAAAGTCGTTCTGTTCGGCGTTAAGGCGATGCTGCTCTAGCGTAAAAATACAACAGGCACACGGATACGAGTCGTCCGCTTAGTGAGCGAGATGGGGCACCAAACTCGTCCTCCCGTATAATGATGGCCCGCAAATTTGGTCATGTACTCAGTACTGCTTGCTGTTTGTACGCGTAATGGCGATGTATACAAAACTGCACGCAAACGATGCCGAGCGAGCTGGCCAAGAATGTTGCTCTACTCATGCCCCGAGTCCCCTCCCCTCCCT
>JRUC01000331.1:0-15935 GCA_000806385.1 Leptographium procerum
GCAACTACACAGACAGCGTGCATTCCGTGAGCGAAAAGAGCGCCACGTCAAAGACCTTGAAGCGAAGCTAGCTTCGCTCGAGGCGGCACAGCAGCAAACGGCCACAGAAAACGAGCGTCTGAAACAAGACCTACAAAAGGTCAGCACAGAAAATGAGATACTGCGGGCGACGTCTTCGTTGCAGGCTGCCGCCATAACGGCCGGAAATTCCCCGGGTAGCGACCATGCTGTCCCCCGAAGCGCGCCAATGACAACTGGCCCTATGACATACAATCCCACCGACTTCTACACCGACCTGCTAGCCAATCACGAGAACAAGCTACCGAGCCACCGTATTGCAACATCCGATGCGGGTGAACGTCTTCTGGCTGCTGGCGCAACTTGGGAGCTCATCATAAGCCATTCACTCTTTAAGCGCGGTCTCGTCGATGTGGCTGACATCAGCAACCGACTCAAGAACCAGGCCAAGTGTGATGGCCAGGGTCCGGTGTTTGAAGAGCGTGCGATACTTTCTGCCATTGAACAGAGTGTTGGCAGCGGCAGCGACTCGTTGATATGAGCAGCTCGAATTTATTTATGAAGGAGTGCTGGGGGATTTTGGCGTTTGGCTTGATGAAATGGCTCGCAGTCAAAAAGGAACACCAGGTCTGATTTCCGTCTTTCATGTTATTTCTCTCTTCTTGTAGCGCTTTTGATTTTGAATATTGCCCTTCTTGCAGATTTTATCCCTGTTCAGGTTGGGTGGTCGGAGGCGGCCAGGCGGCCAGGCGGCCAGGCGGCCAGGCGCACGCCTGGGGGGGAGGACACATATCTATCACGTCTTAACAGAGGTGGGTGTTGGTTGTCCAATGCACACATTTATTGTGAAGCAGGTGGCCAGGCAAAATGAAAGCAAGCCACAAACGATTGTAGACGGCAAGCTAGCTGAGGGAACTGTCAATAAAACTTTAAGTGATGCTCTACTAAAAATCAAATGCTTTGCCTGCGGTGCCGTCTATCAAAAGGATAATTGCTGCTGTTTCCGACAAGCCTTCTGTACTTTTTATGCTATATCAGTAAAGTTCCCGAAGTACGCCGAACGCCCTCTAATCATATGGGAACCAAGATGCAGCCGTGGTTTAGAAATTGCAAATCCACGCCCGAAAGCGAAAGGCGCGAGAGTGGATGTGTTCTGCCTAAAAGTCATGCGCATCGAGATAGTTCAATCATACTGCCTAGGGTAAGCAGTCTGCTTAACTTGCCTACTTTGTTCGTTGCGTTGCCTTATCAGGGGGGGATGTTGCGGATGTGTAAGCAGTCTTGTGCTCGTCGCTTGCATTGCCGATCGCTTCGCCTGCTGTATTTTTCCTGGTGTCGGCCCCCGCGACATATGGGTGCTTAATGGTGAGACACCAGATGTCCAGATAATCACAGATAGTGACAATGACATCGACGACAAAGGAGCCGTACACGCCGACGGCCGCCCCCAGCATGCAAAACATGAATGCAACCTGATAGACGCCGTCACCAAGGGCACTGGGCCAGCCCAAGACAAAGCCCGCTGGCGGTTGGTTGGTCCCGAAAATAAGCCGAGCCACAGAAGGCTCCAGACGCTGGAGCACGGGTCCGAGAGAGTCCACAACACCCCAGGCCAGAGGCAGAATCAGCACGTTGTGGTAGGGAAATGGCAGATGTGTTACATGGGCCGTAATCATCTGGCCTACAGAGTAGGCGTTGACTATGCCCACGAAGAGAACAAAAGGCACCAGGTGGGAATGCAGTATTTCCGGCTGCAGCGCCAAGTATGCGACGACTAGGATCCAGGTCACAAAGAAGGGTAAAAGGCCGAGGATGGGATGTTCGCGTTGGCTTCTCTTGTCCTTGGCTTCCCTATTCTCTTTGTTCCATACGCCGATTGCTGTTCGTGCTGACTCGACCGTGTTGTACACAAGAACAAGGCTGCCTTGTACCATGTACCAGTCGGTAAAGGATAGATCGCGGACCATAGTCGGGAGGGCATCTAATACGCCATCCGGAACTGCAAGAGTGGCCAGCATAGGTTGTTGCCAAAAAGAGGCGCCACCAAGGTAGCCCGTGAGAGCGTAAACCGAAACAAGGATGAGAATGCCCTCGACTGGCCCGTTGACGATGCCGAGAGTCAGAGTGCGGGTGTGGTATTCCTCCCACGTCTGCACATAAAATGTCATGAGGGCTGGCATTGTGTTAGCAAGAAACAGGAAGCTCCAAGCCAGAGCCAGCATTCAATGGCTTAAGAAACAACTGTCAAATCCACACTTACATGCAAACAATGTCGCCACTGTTCTCCAGCCGTGGCCCATGTTCTGCGAGCCAGCGAAAAGGAGTACCTCGAGAGAAGTGTTAAGTGCATCCACGCCATGGTCGAAGAGCTCGCCAAGCGGGCTGCTCTGATGTGTTCGCCGCCTACACAGTGTCAGTTGTCCACCTCTCACTATACGCTCCGGCAGCCACGGTTGATAGCACTTACGCCTGCGCTCCATCGACGGCGTCAAAAGTCTGGTACAGAAATAGGCCTATCGCCCAGCTATAGTAGGTCCAAGGCGGGCAGTCTTGGGAGAGCGATGGGTTGTACCAAAGCAGCGTGAACAGGTTGAAGACAACAAACATGAACCCAGAAAGCGTAATGAGATTGGGAGCCATGCTCATCGGAAAGCATGGAAGCACTACATTGTTGTAAAATGGCTTAAGGATGTACTTCGAGGTTAAACTGCGGTCAACCCCCGAGTATTTGTACAGATCGAGTCCCCGGAGGGACTCTTGCCGTAGATAAACCATGTTCAGTTTTTGCTTCTTTTCGGTGTGTTTTTTTTCTCCAAAATTGTGCTCGTGGCCTTTGGGCTAAATGGCTCCGATGTGTCCAAAGGACCGTAGAGCTTTCACAGAAGCTCAGGGGAAAATGACGGAATAAAATATAAACAGTGCTGACGTGCTGAGGACAAGATGAGGCAGTGCTCTAAACAAGGCGTTTAGATAGGCGGGTGGCAAACTGGATACAAATCGCCTGAGGAAATTAGTAGAGAAACGCAATGTAGAAACAATAAGCGTAACGTCTCTTTTGTTAGGCCGCTGGCTCGCGGTAAAGCCAGATTTTTTACCAGGGCTTCTTCGGGTCGCTATGAAAATTGAGATACGTCACTCTATAAAATCCGCTTTTATCAGGATGCTTATCTAACCATCAACTGGCACGTGATGGTAGCGGTCCTTTCCAACGGGCTGTATCCTACAGAGCTAGAAATTTGGTATTCATGGTTTTTGGCTGGTGCTTTGTAGCATCTATTCATAGAAGCTGATTTATGTTTCGTTTTCTGCCTGCCCAAAGCCCCATCCGAGTCCGGAGCTATTAATCTTTCGTTTGCATTTTGATTTTTTTTCTTGAGAACATAGGAAACTACTAATGATCACCACAAAGACGCCGCGTACCCTGACAGCGCGAAGTGTCATCATGCTCCTGACAATAACGCATCTTGTTCATTCGCTACAGGTCCTTAACGGGACTTGGCGGCCACCTTGACTGGCGCACCCCGGGCACCCTGCTTGCTCTGGATACGGCCGGCCTGACCCTTGGCCGCGTTGGCCGCACTCTTGGCCTTCTCGGCCTTCTTTGCCTTCTCGGCCTCAGCCTTCTTCGCCTTGATGTCCTTGAGGTTTTCAGCCCGTGCTGCTGCCCGAGCCTCCGGGCGCATAGACCGCCGCTCCCGGATCACATCCAGAGAAGCACCCACAATCGCACGCTGCGACTTCACTGTCCGGCGCGTGCGCTTCTTGGCGACTTCCTGTGATATGTGTCAGCTTTTCGCGCCTCGCTGGTCCCGTCTGAAAAGGTATTGTGTTGTTCATAAGGCCGTACCTCAGAGATGCCCTTGCGGTGCTGCCGACGGAAGAGAACGGTCCACGCGATGCGGCGGGGGTTCTTGCGCTGCAGAAAGAGGGACTCGGATTTGCCATTCTGGAAACGGAAGACTTTGCTGTCACCGCGGACGAAGATTTTGCCCTATACACAGAATTGGTTAGCTGAAGACGTCCTTTTTCATCAGAGTTCCCTTGCACATCGTTAATGGAACAGAAGCACGACCACTGGCTGCTCTTTCCCCTCCACCATCGAGTTCGTATGTAGCTTGCGCGATCTCCTCGTCTATTCGTAGTTCCTCAGCTCGCTGGGTGCCTATAGATCTTACCTTTCCAGGGTAAATCTTCTGACCCGAAAACGTGTCGTCGTAGGTACGCATATTGACGGACGGGGGGCGGTTTGTTGTTTTATTGTGGATGGTTTTTTTCTAGATTGCCGGATTGAAAGGTAAATTTCATTCAATGAATTTACTAGGTTTGTAAATTCGACGAAATTGTTGTGCGCTGCTAGACCCCGCCAAGCGCCACTTAATTGGCTGGAAGTAGATATGCTCCTATCCAGTGCACGTGATATGGTTATACTCTCTATTCGTCATATCACGTGGGCTAGTGCATGGTTTCGCCTTTATCTAATGTGCATGGCAGTCGAAGCAGGGGACTAAAATTACTTGACCCAGTCATTCGCTTTTGATACACAATCTTGTCTTCCATGTCCAAGTCTGATGCTATCGCCTCTGCGGTGCTCAATGGATTTGAGCAACTCGCGGCAAATCGGAAACCAGCCGTTCGTACGAACGGTATTCGTGAATGGGTTCCCCTAAGTGGCATCGTAGCGGAGCGTATGTACATTGTTGCTGAACGAAGCGAACAGCAGTGGGCATGTATCTCGAAAGGTGGCCGTCGTGCTGACCTTGTGCGCTCTCTTTTTGATGTTTAGACAATGGCAAGTTTACGTGCCTGGCCCTGGCGTGAGTGCACAAATGCCTTTTTCGGGACCGAAGCAGTGCAATATCTGAGCAAAACCCTACCACTTCTAGAACTGGCATGAAATGCCTACCTGCATCAAAGGTGCGGCTGGCCAACGGTGTGGGCATCCATGACTGGCATGCCGAAATTCTCGCTCTGCGAGCATTCAACCGGTTTGTCCTGCAAGAATGCCATGATGTGCTCACAAGAAAAGAGCCGTCTGAGTATTTAGCCGCCTACTGGGAGACAGGAGAATGCTTCTCTGGGCTCTCTGGGGAAAGCCAACCATTTTCGTGGCGTGACGCCGTACACCTGCATATGTACTGCTCTGAAGCGCCATGTATGCGTGTCTTCCCCAACCACAGTTTGCTTAAGCAGTTAGCAGCAGATGCTAACACTGTTCACCAGGTGGTGACGCTAGCATGGAGCTGACAATGGCTGCGCAAAACGATGCGTCTCCATGGGCCGTGCTAGCTACCGCTACTGACGAATGCGTCGCTGAAACGCTGCCGTCAGAGCCTATGTTGAGCGGCCGAGGCTACTTCTCACAGCTAGGAATGGTGCGCCGCAAGCCCGGCCGAGGCGATTCGCCCTTGACACTGTCCAAATCTTGCTCAGACAAACTGGCATTACGGCAATGCATATCGCTTCTGAGTGGACTCTCGTCGCTTTTTGTTGCCCCCAGCCCGGGGCTGTACCTGCGGTCGATAGTTTTACCAGCCTCACAGCACTCAGAATCGGGCTGTCAGAGATGCTTTTCTGCCCACGATCAACTTGGACGCATGCAGCCGGTCGCGGGCCGCTCCTGGCCTGGTGGCTACGCGTTTATACCCTTTGATATTCATACTACCAACTTGGAATTCTCTTTCTCTAAGAGAAGTTTGTCCTTGTTTCCGCATTCCGTGTCCTCTTCGCCAGCTTCAAGCAGCCTGTCTGTCGTGTGGACCTGCCATGGTGTTAATGAATGCCTTGTCGGTGGAGTTCTCCGGGGTCGCAAAGCATTCGACCTAGCAGGAGCCAGTTCTGTATCACGACGCCACATGTGGCAGCTTGTGAAGGAGACAGCAGCTGTTATTTTAGCCCAGGAGCCGCAAGAAGATGCTAACTGCGCCAAAATGCCTCAGCTGACGTGTCGCCTTCGAAAGCTCGTTCATGCCGGAACCTACGACAGCGTAAAATCTGAAGTGCTGCCTGCTTCAAGAAGTCGTGTAAAACAAGAAGTCAAAGATGCCGCTTTGCGCGGATGGGTACCGAACGACGGAGATGGCAATTGGACGCTGGATACCTAAGCAGCATGGACCACTAAGGAAAGAAGGGATTGTGCCCTCTCACCGTGAGCTACGTACGGATGCTCTGGCCTACGCCACACACAATACGGACAGACATACCAAAACTGATTTTGTTCCGCATAGACCCAGTCTACCTGCACCCACTGCCATTTGACTTGTGACGTCGTCGAGATCCAACGCCACCCCAAAATAAAGCAATAACTGAGGCCCTAGTGTCTCTTCCACCCTACGGCGAATCCGGGGTCTTGCTGCCAATACAGAAGCACGAATGGGCTCTGGGCAGCGACGATCAATGACCGAGCAGTCCAAAAAAAATGAAGAGCCCATACATAAACAGTAAACGCAACTGACAATAGAGGAATAGCGAAGCGACACGGGCGGGAAATAATATCTGCAAGGTGAAAAGGGATCGGCTATTTTTTTGTTCTGCTGTTGCATTCATCTTTTCTGTCCTCTGATTGCCTTCCATTTTACTCCACCTTGTCCTCGAATGTGCGGTCGACAAGATCTGGGATAGCATCGTCATCCTCAGCATCGGCGGCACCCTCTTTGTCGGCGTCCTCGCCGACTTTCTGCATGTTCTGGTAGCTCTCAGCTAGCTTGCGAAGAGAAGCAAGCGAGTCGGGGCCCAGCTGGTTCAGGATGCCGGGGACGAGGTCTGTGAGCTCCTTGTCCTCGCCGTTGCCGTAGATGGCAAAGGTGTTGGAGGGGACCGAGGCGTGAACTGGTGGAATAGTTAGCAGCTACAAAAAACCGGCTATCTTCCCCTGGTGTTGAGATGTCAGCACTGACCCTTCGGGGCGGCAAAGTGGATGACGTTGCCGTCGCTCTTGAACATGTTGACCTCCTCAATCTGGTTGATCGGCTGCACGTTCAGCTTCTTCAAGCTCAGCTGCAGCTTCTTGTCGTCGGCAGCCGACCGGGCGGGTGCGCGCTTGACCTTTCTCCGGGGCGTGCCCTTGCCACTATTTATAGCAAGTTAGTCACAATGTTTTGATACTGAGTTCGTGCAGGGAACTGCTGCTGTGACTCGCTATCTAAAGGGAGAAAGGAAACACACCCTGCGAATAGTTAGTACTTGAGATACCAGGAAACGACGCAACAGCAAGGAAGCCGAGTAGAGGCAAAAGCATACCGGTACGTGACACAGCACCGAGCTTCTTCAAGCGCTCCTGGATATCGGCCATGACTATGGTCTCGGAAAGCAAGCTGCGACTAATGCGGGGCCACGGTGGGTGCTGGCGGGACAATCTGTTGTAAAAGACGCATTGGATAAGCACATGAATATAGTAGGCCGTCGGCACAAACAGCAGGAAAACAGCCGATGAGCAAAGCTAGATGAGGCAGCTTAGATCCGCCGGTCAGGTGTAGGGCGCAACAATGCCAGCAAGGACAATGCCAGCGAGGTTAAAGCGAGATAAAACGGTGAAGCAGCATCGGTGAAGCCAACAGACGGCGTGCTACACGGGCGAGGGGGACGGACATGGCCGGCGGATGACAGTGGGGGACGGAGAAGGACGGGGTGGACGGGGTGGACGAGTTGGACAGGCAGACAGAGGGGCTGATGGAAGGTAGACAAGGCATGACTTTGTCCTTAACATACCAGTAAAAGAGCAGGCACTCGACGGGGAGCGTCAAACAGGCAATTGGGGCTCGTCGGGTTGTGGAACGGAGTGGATGAAATATAAGACAAGAGGTAGATGCCGGAAGAATAACTTCGAAGTTGAAAATAATTCGGCGAGCGGCAGAGGTTTTTGCGTAGTGGTTGTTCCGATGGACTGAGCAGACAGAGCAAACTTTTGCGATTTGTGCGTTATTACCCAGCTCGAGTAGGTCCCGTTTTTTGGCTCTAACACACACTTTTTTTTTTGCTGCCATACATCCTTGCCCCACCGGCCTCGGTCTAACCCCGCCGATTACCTAATGCAAAGACTGGTACCAACGGGGAGCAACTAGCGTTTTTTTTTATTTTTTTAATTCCTTCCCTATCGAGTATCGTTACCCTTTGGGAGGGAAAGTGCTCTCGCCGGTTTTGGCGGGCAGAAATCAGAGCAGCCCTTAACCTCACACTCAGACTGCCTCTGGGCTCTCACTAATACCAACTTCCCCCGCCTGCTTGCGATGACATCTCCAACACCGCTGGCCAAGGCGCCGCTGATCTCGTCGGGCTCGTTTTCTCTTGAACTGCCGCAAAATCGGCGACAGAACGAGCAGCAGGGCCACGACATCCGGCCAGCCAGCCACTATGGCATCGACGAGGTAGTCGAGGATGGAGCCGACAATGTTTTCTCGCAGCAGCAGCCCGAGCTTCAGACACAGCCTCACACTCATACCACTCATTCCCGCCCCTCTGTTTCAAAGCCGCAACTGCCTCGCCGCTTCAGTGGCGTGCCTGATGCACGTTCTCCACCCACTGTCGTCGAGAGCGGCGTCGCTCACGATTTGATCCATGTCAACTGTACCCCGATACCCGGTGTAGCTACCGCAGGTGACAGACTGGTTGCCACTATCCTCTACAAGGGCCATGGCCACTACCATTCACCGGCAGGCACAGCGGCACGGCAAAACCACGAGCTGGGTGGAACCGAGGCGGATCTGTCTCAGCCTACTAGTACTAACGGGATGAAGGAGGACGGCAACAGCGATGGCGAACGTGAGCTGCCTCCAAATCTAGCTCCCACCATAGAGCCAGCGGTGTTCCCCATGGAGCTGCCGGCAGAAGATCCGGAGCCGCCACGAGACGGCCTGTATGGCGCCTATGTCAGCCCTATTTGCATAGCCGCGTTTCTGCATCTGATGTCTACGTTTCCACACCACGCTGCTGCGAACGGAGATGTGGATGGGAAAAGCGACACGGATGAAAGCCCAAGTGCGTCCTACTCTAGCGGCTATGGCTCCGACCTCAAGGCCACCCATCGGTACCTGGACAGTGCCACGCAGCCACACGTGGTTGAGGTGCTCCTGCATCCATCACCAGCCCTGGCGCTCTCGGATTTGCGCCGGCACGAACAGCTATATCGCTTTGAGCGCGAGTGGAATGTCGAGGTGATTCTGCAGCGTGACACGCTGTGGCGTCGCCATCCCCGCCTGGTTGTGTTCGACATGGACAGCACGCTGATCACTCAGGAGGTTATTGACCTCCTGGCTGAGGCAGTTACCCCCGAGGTGGCCGCTCGCGTCGCCGATATCACACACCGAGCCATGGCCGGTATGTTGCAGTTCGAAGAGGCTTTCCGCGAGCGTGTGCACATGCTGGCCGGCCTACCTGAATCGCTTTTCGACTCTCTCCGCCCGCGGCTCAACGTGACAGAGGGTGTGCCGGCCCTGCTGCGAGCGCTGCGCCGGCTTGGCGTCCGGACGGCCGTACTTAGCGGCGGCTTCCAGCCTTTGACCGGCTGGCTGGCAAGGCAGCTGAGAATCAACCACGCGCACGCCAACCACGTTGTCATAGGTGCAGACGGCCGACTGACAGGCGATGTCACGGGTGCCATTGTCGGCCGGGAGCGAAAATGCGAGCTCCTGAAGCAGATAGCGAAAGAGGAAGGCATTGACCTGCGCCAGGTCGTGGCTGTTGGAGACGGTGCCAATGACCTGCTCATGCTAGAGGCGGCAGGCCTAGGTGTTGCCTGGCACGCCAAGCCTGTTGTTCAGCTCGAGGCCGACGCACGCCTCAACCGGCCATCGCTCCTTGACCTTCTCTACCTCTTCGGCTTCACCAGCACGGAGATTGCGGAGCTGGCAGCTGAACAAGAGCCGCCAACACTGAATGCATAAAACATGGGCGAGCCATTACAAAAACACGGTTTGGTCTGATACATAATATATGGGAGGCGCAGTCTGCCTTTATGTTTTCTCCTTCCCCTTCCATTTTCGCTTTTTCTTTTCAAAATTCATATGTATACAGAAGAAAATGATGACGACCGGTGGAAACCAGTAATAACCAAACGCCGAAAACGGAGCTCCCGCTCCTGTTCCATGGTACCACCAATTGGCCCGCAAACCCAACAATTTTTTCGTTATAATGATAAGCATGCAATTAGAGAGAGTCGTGATGTCTTTGATTCTCCATAGTGCCGACCGTGATGTTCATACGAATGAGGGGGGCCAAGTAGAGAGGGATTGTGTGAGAGAGGAGGAAGATAATCGCACTCATTTCTTCGGGTCTGAATTCAGTTCCGGTTCGGGGGCCAGGCCTGCTTCCCTGCGCATTGCTTCACGCTGTTCCTTGGCCTCCTGTGCAAGGCGCGCGGTGTCACGCAACATGGCCTCCTTGGCTGCTCGAGCCTCCTCCTCCTGGACGACCCAGACTGATTGGGAGCTGTCAGCCAATGCACAGAAGGCAGAGCACAAAAAAAACGAAAGATGGGGACCCGGCCGGCATACTTGGTTTGTTGCTCCGAGATTGTCGCTTGAGGTTAGCGACCCAGTCGTTGATCTCCTGCTGGCGCTCTGCACGGCGTTCCAGACTGCGTTTCTGCAGTTCTGGGTTGTATTTTTTAAAAAGCTCCTCATCCGTTGGCATGACGTACATGGTCAGCATAGGGCCGCCCACAATCATAGCAGCACCTCTGGGGCGAGTAGAGTTAGCATAAGAGCATGGCTTGGAGAATAATGCCCGTTGTAGAGTGCCCTTATGACATGCTTGTCATGACAGCAGGGGACATGTTGAAGAAGGCCTAGAGAGTGAGGCTTACCCGAGGGACATTTTGCCCCAGAGCCGCCAGTTGACGGGCTTCTTCGCGGTCGGCATATCGGAAGCCTGGACGTACAATGCTCTCTGTAGAGCTGAGAGCAACGGGGACGGGGCGGAGTGGCAGATGGCAATCGAACGGCGAGGTGCTGTATAGCATGAGAAAAAATGACGATTAGCCCTTCCCTCTGCCCAATTACGCGCGCAGCAATTGGTGCAGCTGTTTTAGCGTTGGATGGAGTACGGAGTACAATGTGTCTTACGTCGTATTAAAGCAAGTCTAGTTAGTCCCAGATCCTGCCTTCTTGTCTCCGATCAGCACGCTAAACTGCATAGTTTTGCCTGATCTTTTAAATGTATATTTATGCACCAAGAGGCCACCGGCACTGCCGGTGCATACGCTAATACTAGTATGGAGTATAATGTGGAAAATGCTGGGGCTAAGTTCGTATCCATGACCGGCCCAGGCAACAGAAATAGACATTTGAGCTGCCGAATACGAACGAGAAGACGAGGGAAAGATGCACTGTGTCGAAGGGGCGAAAGGCAACAAAAACTAGCACGAGCAATTTTTTCTTTGCTTTTTACTCGTACTCGTATGGGCTGTTTTACGGCATGTTCGTACTTGCAAGGATGCTTGGCTACATGATAGATATTTATTACAAGGCAATCGGCCATTCTTGCCTCTTCGTCTTTTATACCTAACGATCGAATAATCGTATGACTGTTGTACTCACGTGTGCCTTTGTGTTTCATGTCTCTGTTGCCGCGGGTCCTACGAGAGCGGTTGCTTGCATAAGTAAATGCTGTGAGGCCGATGCAAGAGGCGAGACGAATTTTCAACTATTACGGAGTATTCGTGCGAGTACTTGTAGGACAGGGGAAAAGTACGAATAAGCGGGGGTTTCGCACTGTTCTACACGTAACGGGAACGTCAAATGTGGGCCTCTATTTTAGGGGAGAGTGCACCGCCAACGACCAACGGCGGCGATCATGCCTCCCCTGCAGCGTTGACATTAGGCCTCTATTGGCTCCCGTGGCAGTTTCTGCAACGCTCCTTCCCATTCATCTCCCATACAACACTGCATCATTTTAGAGTACGAGCGCTTTCTTCTCGTGCATTTTGTCGTTCGCTACCCTTCTTCACACACTCGCTTTATCCCTCTCTTATAGATTTTCCATCTCTGTCGTCTATCTTTTTTTTTTCTTTTTTTTATCATATATCGCCACCGGCCCCCGTTACGACCATCGTTCCGTTCCGTTCATCCCGTCTCGTGGTCTCGCCATCCTGCAACGAGGACCGCCCTTTTTTTCTCGTCTCCATACTCTCGTATCTCTTCTTTCTTTCTTGTCTCTCTGTTTCGTCTTCCTGCGACTTTGTCCTGCGAGAGTCCGATATCACCTGCCCTACGCATCCATCGCACGATGTACACTCAACGCCTCTCTCAACTGCTTCTGGTGGCGCTGTCCTTTGTCGCGGCAGTTCAGGGCCTCCAAATCGAAGCAAATGACGTCCGCCGGAGGGCAGAGTCGAGCGGAGGGGATACTTCGGCTGTAGGCGCAGTGGCAACGAGTGCCGCTGCGGCTGTATCCTCAGACCCGACGCCAGCGGCAACCACATCACCCTCGGCTGCTGTTACGTCCAGCCCAGCGTCTTCAAGCCCTGCCAACAATCCCTCCGTTGCCACCACCTCGCCGTCTCCAACGACGGCGTCCGCTGCAGAGACGACGCCCACATCTCAGCCGCAGCAGCAAACATCGGCGGCGGCACAGACGACGGCGGCGCAGCAGACGGCACAGACGACAAACACTCCCACGAGCTCGGCTGCTCCAGAAACTACTGCTGCAGCAGTCACCACTGCGGCTGGTACCACCACGCCTACGACCGATGCGAAGAAGACGACAGCGAAAGGCACAACGGCAGTCGCCGGCGTGACGACGGCAACGACAGAGACTGCGTCCGTCTACACAAGTACGTATGTCACCACTATAACGGCGTCTGATGGCTCCAAGACAGCAGTCACGACGGCCACGACGGCCACGACGACCCCGAAAGCCAGCCTATCGGCAACTTCGAAGGGCAGCACGTCCTCAGGTATGTCGACACAGACACGCAACACGATCATTGGTGTCGTTGTCGGCGTGGGCGGCGCTATCGTTCTGGCGGTCATCGGGCTTGTGGCCTGGCGAATCTGGGGGCGCAAGAAGCCGGCCGAAGACAACGACGAGCTGATGGACTATGGTGCCTACAACAACAATATCAACACACAGACCGAGAAGACAGAAGGGTCAGCAGCGGGCTCGCATACGGGCCGCACGCCGTTCCAGAGCACGCTTGAGAGCTATCACACTCCTACTCAAGTAAACACGGCGTCAAACTTCTAGTCGGCTCGCTATTCTCATTTTGCTGCTTTCTAAATATACCACTGCAGTACGCCAGCGCCACGTATCTGACTATATTTCTATTTCCGTCATATGACGGCACCAATATGGGCTTTCTTTCATGGCTCGATTTCTTGGTCTATCTACACCTGCAACTCGCGGCAGCTGGGAGCTGTGCTCGGAGTTCTCAGGAGAGGAAAGGGGGGGCTTGGCCGTGAGGGCCGTGAGTGCATCTCGTTCAGCATTTGTGTCTTGAGATAGTATGAGGTCAGGCTTAATGGCTGTCTTTTTGTTGTCGTAAAACCAAAAAAGCGTATAGTTAAGACTTTGATTAATAGCAGCACTGTTGCTCCGGCTTTCTGCGAAGGCATTTCTATTCTTTCTAGAGAGATGGCCTGGGCCTCTGCAAAAACAAAAACAAAAACAAGATTTCCTTGGCTAGATTGATTCTGTATTTTCCCACATACTTCCTTGCTCCGTGCCTCAATCTGGCTACCGACACTTGTATTGATTATATCATTTTTTCCCATTCTCATTTAAGCGCCCTCTTGGACGACGGTGGTGGTGTTGTGTGTAGCCCAGGTTTGAATCTGTCTCACGTGCGTTTCAGAACCTCCCCGCTAGCAACGCTGGCCTCGCATACAGACCTCCTATCTTCTGTTCTCTGGCCCTGCATTTTCTTCCTCTCGCTATCTTTCAACATCTTCCCTTTCTCTGCTGGCAGGTTGCCCACTCTCGGTACGGTGGCTATGGCTCTTTCCTCACACATGACGGCATCACCGCTGGTGCTTCTCTGGGTGATCGCCATCCTAGCGGTCGTCGAGTCCGGCGTCCAGGCGTCGCTGTCCGAAGACACCGTTGCAGTTCTGATGGGACGCGCGACTACGAATCTGCAGACATTTCAGGGCGACTTGGCTGGTGTGACCGCCGATCCGGTACGTCATCGCGAGGAGGGGGCAATAGAGAAGAGATACAGAGAGAAAGAAGGGAAGACAGAGGGCGAGAGAGAGCGAGAAAGGCGAGAAGCTGACTAGCCGGATCTCTTGCACAGATTACACAGTCGACAGACACGTCAAGGCCATATGAGGTTGACGGTGACACATTCGTAAGCGTGAAAGCCGGCCAGCCAATACACAGACCTGGCAGAGAGACGTGATGCTTACGAAAACTCTCTGGTTTGCAGCAAGACTACACGACGGCAGTGGGCCGGTCATGTGACAACCAGCACAACAGCTGTGCGGATGCGGTCAACACCAAGGAGGTGACAAACGTGACGGTAGCGGACTGCGACACGCAAAACAGTGAGTCTCTGCAGACCTGCTCTTGGGACGGCCACAGCTGACAGAGAGGCACAGCCGAGTGCAAGGCGGCCGCAGCGTCAGCGACACAGACGGCCTTTACGGTGCTTACGACGACGACGACCGAGTTTGACATCTTCTGTGACCTGTGACCTGTGGCCGGGGAAGCCATTTCGGGTTGTACCGATATTTGAGCATGGTGGTCGTTGGTCAGGGTTGTTTGAGATTGTATATGGGATTCATTAGCTATATACCCTACATTCTGCGTAGCCAGGTGACCTTTGTTATTTAATAGAAAAGAGATCAGAGGAAAGGACAGTGAAACATGAGAAAAATGAAAGAAGAAAGTGCAAAAAAACAGAAAAAGAGAAACAGAAAGAAAACATCCAACCGGCATGCTGCAGTATGGCAGAAACCGATTCCTTTCCTGCAGGCCAGCGACATTGCCGTGCTGCTGTCCAACACATGGAAATAAAGAGTGACAATTGAGCTTTTCATTAGACGGGACAGTCTCGCCACGCCCATCCTCCTCCTCCTCCTCCTCCTCCGCCGCTAACGTCGCTATGCAGACCAATAAAAGAAGACGATGACGATGCTGACTAAAAAGAGCGATAACACGAGAGAGAGAGAGAGAGAGAGAGAGGAGCCGTGTAGAAGAGCGCAAAATGATTGAGTGTAGATGTGAATGCGTGCTTTTGGGCAAGACAAATTATGGACTGGTTTTTTGTAGATGAAAAGGGGGCCGATCTGTATCTGCGGGTATCAAGTTTCTAATTGTGTGTTGACAGTCTGAGGCAATGGTGAAGAGCTGCATGACGCAAAAGGGAAAGAAAGCATAGCTGAAAGAGCAGAAGCAAGTTATAAGACAAATGAGATAAGGCCACAAGGGCAACGATAAAATCATAAAGTAGTGGTAGTATGGTAGCGGCAGTCGCAGGGCTCGACAGTACTCGACAGCACTCGCAGTCACCGGCAATCCGGGGACTAGTCGTCAAAGAAGGCAGCGTCGTCAAACTCCTCTGCCTGAGCGTCGGAGTCGTAGACAGCTGTGCGCGTCATGGGCGGCGTGACCGGATGGCCGGCCTGATGGCCGCGGCTGGAACGCTGAAAGGCAGCAGGCGGCTGTGACGACGGCGGTGAGGGCGTGGAGACGTGTCGGGCGGCCGCCAGCTTGCTGTCGGAGCGGGACAGGCGGCGGGCGGCGGCGGTGGCGGCGACTGGCTGCTCGGCCGTGTAGCGGCGACCGGTGCTGGCGAAGGCAGTGGGCTGCTGGAGCTGGTTCTGGTCATGTGACCTATGTGCCTGATGATGATGCTGCTGCTGCTGCTGCTGTTGCCGCGCGCTTGATGTGGGCGGAGTGAGCAGCCCGGAGAGGAAGCTGCTAGTGGCGGCAGTGGAGTCGTTGTTGCCGCCGTTGCCGCCATTACCGCTATTGCTGGCAGTGAC
>JRUC01000033.1:0-60230 GCA_000806385.1 Leptographium procerum
GTTGTCGTCCTGTGTCCTGCCAGCCAGACATCCTCGAGGGCCCCTCCCTCCTCTCCCTCTCCCTCTTCGTCTTCCGCGCCCTCGGCGACGGTCGGCAGGACTATGCGCACGCGCTTGGCCTCGCGGCGGCTCGGGTCGGCCAGCCGTCGCGTCTGCTCAATCAGGCCGCTGCGGTCGTCGGCCGCGGCCGCGACAACGTTGCCGTCGCGGTCCTGCAGGTCTCCCGTGCGGCGGTCGACCCGCACCTGCAGCGTCTCGATGGCGTGGCGCCCGACAAAGACCTGGGCGTTGCGCTCCGCGTTCTGCGACCGGTTGTTCTCCTTCCGCTTGTACTCGCGCCGCGGGTGAGCCGCCAGCCGGGCCATCTTGTCCGACTCCAGCAGGCTGCAGACGGCCGCCTTGGACTGGCGCAGCGTCTCGACCACGGCGTCGAACCGCTGGCCGAACGAGCTGAACGAGCCCTCCCAGCACCAGTCGTTGCGGCTCCATGGGAGGAAAGGCAGCCGGCCGCGGTGGATGTCGCGGACGGTAAACTAGGGGTGAGTAGTCAGGATCAGTATCAGTGCTTGTTTTTTTTGTGTGTTTTTTGTGTGTTGTTTTTTGCCGTCACTCATTACAACCACCATCAACCGTCAAGAGAACCATCACCACGTACCAGAAGATCCCAGCACAACATTTCCACCTCAATCCGGCTAAGCTCCTTCACCTTGCGCACACTGATCGACTCCTTTATCGGCGGCCTCACAAACGGCTGGCCCGGCTCACCGCCCGCTGAACTGCCATAGCCGCTCCAGTCGCCTGCCCAGTCGCCCTCCCACTCGCTCTTGCTGATGTTGTTGTTGTTGTTGTTGTTATTATTATTGTTGTCGTTGCTACTGTCTTCCTCCGGCTGCTGTCTCCTCTTCTTCAGTGAGATCGGCCGTTTCCTCTCCAGGATATCGTCCATGCTCTTGATCGCATCGTACAGCCGGCCGACCAGCCGCCTTTGCTCCTCCATCGCCTGCGGGAACTGCGGCGCCGACTCGTGCCGCTCGCCCGCCACCTCCTTGAAGTTAAGGCTGGCATACTCGGCCCGCAGCTCGCGTGCCTCGTACTGGTTCCCGATCAGCGGCCCCGTCCCGCCGTAGTACGACGAGCTCTTGTCTGACAGCCGCCGCTCCCACGTGTCCGCTTTACCGTCGCGCATCACCGCCCCGCCCAGCGGCTGCTCGTTCAGCTTGGCCCCTCTCTCTGCTGTTGACACCCGGTGGCTGGTCGCCTGGCTCGGCGGCAGCTGGAGGAACAGCGGCTTCAACGCCTCCACTGCCGCAAACGTGTCCCGCAGCAACTTCCCGTCCAGTCCCTGCACGAACTGCCTCACGCTCGACGTGATCTCCGTCTGGCCCGTCAACTGCCCAAACATGTCCGCCGACGGCAGCCCCTGGCCGCGCACGACTCCATCCACAGCATATTCTATCACGTGCGTATAGTCAGTATTTGTCAGCAGCCTCGCGACAATAACATGGACATAGAAAGCATCGACACAAGAGAGGCCGACGCGTACCGAGACAGAAAAAATATATTCGCCTTCTTGCGTCGTCCAGCGAGCAGAGAAGCTCGATCGGCGACCGTGGTGGCACAGCCGTTGTTGCATCCATGTCGCTGTGAGTGAATGATGGAAAGAGCTGAGTGGGTTGGAGGCAGTGTTGATAAGGAAGGGGGAAAACAAGTCAGAAGGGGAAAGATGAGTGAAACTGTAAGATGGTGCTGTATTTATATTCTCTCTCAGACCTCAAACCAGCAAGGGTGAAAATTTTCTCCTCGAGTCTTCAGTGAACTCGGCATCCAGGCACAGACACTCGCAGCAGCAGCTTTTTGCCTCAGTGGGGACGACAGAAGTTTATGCTATACAAGCAGCTTGGACGCAGTGAAACACAGTCTCCTTTGGGAGCCACCGGCGTCTTTGACAGTATCCTACTGAGCTCAAGCCGCCAGCCTCCTTCTTTAATGGATGGCATGCGCTTCTACGACGGTTACGTTCCCTAGTGGCCGCCCCGAGTTGTTAACAAAGGGCCGACTGATCGCAAAGCCCAACGCTGCCATGTCTACAGAGCCTCAGCCAAAAAGCCTTGTAACTGCATCCTGAACCATCTTAATCTTTCTGCAATGATTCTAGGGCTCCGGTCTCAGGTGGTTGTGTTTAATATCAAACGTGTATTCACTTTGACGAGGCTGTTCTTCAGGTCACGTGATTGTGTCTATAAGGCAATTAGACGAGGACAAACAACGACTACTGAGGCGAGATGAGCTTCACGTGCGGTAGTGACTTTACTCTTGACAGAAATCTGAGATCTAATTACGTATACGTAATTATTTTCTATGACAAGCAGTCTGGACTTGAGACTACTGTTCCGCCTTGATTGACAATTTCTCTGGCTGCTCTTGCTCCTGCTGCTCCTCCTCATAGCGAGCCAGGCCGACAAACCTGGAGCCAATCTGGTGGACGATAATGTACGTCGGGATGACGGCAAGGCCCCAGAGCCCGAAGCTGGTGCCGAATTGAGTGATGAGCTTTTTCCTATGTTAGCAATGTTCTTGTCATCTGTCGTCTAATGTCTCCTTGCTTACCTTTGTCTGGGTCGAGCTGATGCCCGAGGCAATGCACTGGCCGGCACTCTCGATGGAGCGGATGATGCTGGTCAAGCGTGGAACGTCTGCAGGCTCACGAGCGAGGCTGGCGACGAGCCAGTAGCCGTAGTTGTACGTCAGCGACCAGTTGACCTGCAGAAAGATGTACAGGGCCCAGCCGCGGCCAAAGTCCGAGTCAACCCAGTCGAGCGCAGGCTTGTGGTTGGTGTAGCCGTTCTGTACGACGATGGCCCAGATCCAGCAGCCTCCGATGAGGGAGATGGTGAAGATGTAGGCCGCGCGCGCCCGCGTCGCGATGGAGAAGCGGTCCCAGTCGAGAAAGGCGCCCATGAGCAGCGTAGCCGTGATCTGAGCGAGGGCGGCGACGAGCGAGGCCAGCGCGCGGGCACGAACGGTGAAGTACAGGGAGAGGTAGGAGCTGCTGGCCGGGAGGCTCCAGTTGACGTAAATGAAAAAGGGGAAGCTGAAGGTCAGAGGGGTGGGCGAAGAGTCAGGATGAGACGTGAGCATGAAAATGATGGAAGAGAAAGGACAACGTACAGCATGAGAACTTCTCGACGAGAAATGACGCGTCCGAGGGCCTTAAGCTCGTCCTTGTCGGACACGCGCTCCACGATCTGGACGCGGCTGCCGTCGCGGCGGCGCACCTTCTCGGGCGGCGAGAGAAAGAGGCCGGCGACGGGTCCGAAGCATTCTGTGATTAGTCAGCATGGAGGACTGGCTACGACGAAGAAGGGGAAGAGGCGGGCGAAGGGGACCACATACGCAAGACGACAAACACAATGTACGTGCGCCAGTCAAGCTTGCCGGTGCGCTTTCCCTTGGCGTTGAAGGCCAGGTTGATGATACCGCCTAGGATGCTGCCGCTGTTACGGTAGCAGAGCCAGTAGGACAGGTAGCGGCCGCGCTTCTTGGGCTCCGGGTAGCTGATCATGATGGCCCCCTCGGCTGCCCAGAAGAGGCCGGCCGTGATGCCGCAGCAGGCAGAGCCGAAGTATATGAACCACTGGGTGCGGTACCGGTTGTTGGTGTAGAGCGCAGCCGAGTAGAGCACGTAGCCGGTGCCTCCCAGAATCAGCGTGTTCTTGAGGCCGATGCGGTTGGCGAGGATGCTGCCCGACAGGCACGTGACCGTCATGAGGGAGAACAGCACAGCATTGCCGGCCCTGGAATGGGTGAGTGGGTGAGTTGGTGAGCGGGAGAAACAGAATACAGAAACGACAAGCTTACATGACGAGAAATGGCGTCTGCTGACCTCCAGCGCCGACAGACTGCATGGCATTCCAGAGGCCGGGAGCGGCAAAGGCCGCGATGCCGACGATAGTGGCCTGGAAAAAGACACCCCGGTACCAATTGTACTTCTCGCCGAGCTGGACGCCTTCGACTTCCCCGACCGCGGCCTCGGTGGCGACAGCGTCAGATCCCATGGTGATGAGCGGGTTAGGTAAGGCAGTCAAATGGAATCAAGAGTGATGGTCTGAGCTATGCTGTTCGGTCCAGTCGTGCTTCTTCCGGCGGGGGGGGGGGGGCAGCCCCCGTGTCGCTCATATTTATGTGGTACCCGGTGTGAAGCTGTAGCTCAGACGGCAGAGTATGGTGCAATCTGCACTAAATACGACAAATGCTCACCTTGCAGTCACCGACCAGGTCACCAATCAAGTAAAGTACCACAGAAGAGTCTGCCGGCTAGTCAGAGTGGAGAGAACGGTAAGAAAGAGAGAAATATTACGAAAAATAACAAAAATAACAAAAATAACAAAAAATAATTACTGCCACGAGTCCAGCCCAGCGAGGACGGCCCGCTTTGGCGCCCGTTAATTGACACAGCCGAATGTCACATCGCAGCCAAAAGGCCGAAATAGTGGCAAGGGCCCGTGTAAGTCAGTCGATGTTTCGGCGCCAAGAGGCCACGCTATGCCGGTTCTGACAAGATCCAGCAATCTCGTCAGCCGCACGTCATCGGGCCGGAGAATGGCGACTTGCATGAACCCAGGCTTCCGGGTCGGATGCTGGCCTGTGAGGACGACGTAGTAGTTCTCGTAGATAATAACCCCATTTGGTAAGAGGGTCGCTTTCCGATGTAGGAGAAATTGGTGTTTTGCACTTGAGCTTGGCAGCAGGACATAACTCGGAGGAAAGAGTGAGAGGGGACAGACGGAATAGGAGAAAACATTTTGAAAAGAAGTTATAACCCGAAAAAAAGAAAAGAAGGGGCCAAAGGAAGAAGAGAAAAGAAAAAAAAAAAGAGTAAGCAGCCAGGAGCAGTGAGAAGAACGAAAAGAACGAAAAGAGTCGTAAAACAAACCCCACTCCACCTCCTCCATTCACAGAATGGCCATCTCGTTTGAAGAGTTTGCTTTTGATGGCCAGCAGAGCACAAAGAAGCTCGGCTTCGGCTGGGACGCTGCGTTTCCGCTGGCCCTCAGAGCTGTGCCGACCACGCCAGACGCTGTCCTAGCCGACTACGTCGAGGCGGTCCGAGAACTGGCTGCATCCGGCAGGTTGCTCGACCTTGTCAGGCAGCACGGCGGCGCCGTCCTCCTGCGCGGCGTCCCCATCAGCACGCCGCACGAATACAGCGAAGTGGCCCACGCCTTTGGCTTCCGCGCCCACGAAGAGGTCGGCCGGCCTCCCATGCGGACGGTGCTGGCCAAGAACGTGAAGACGGCCAACGAGGGGTGAGTTCCGTGCTTTTTGTTTGTTTTTTGTTGCTCGTTTGTGTCTGTTCCGTTTTTTTTTGGCTTACGTTCCTCTAGCTGCTCCTGGCTGCTTTCTCTCTTTCCTTCTTTCTCCTCCTTTCTTTCTCCTCATCAGGTCAACCGCATTCTAACGTTATAGCCCCCCCGAACTCCCCATCTGGCCACACAACGAGTACGGCTGGTCGACCATAAACCCGGCCTGGCTGACCTTCTCCGCGCTGGCAACGCCAGAGTCGGGCGGCGAGACCCCCATCACATCCAGCATCGGCCTGGCCGCAGAGATCCGCAGGCAGGCGCCCGCCTTCTACAACAAGCTGCTGCGCAAGGGCGTCCGCTACGTGTACCGCTACGGCACCGCCGACGTGGTCTCTAATACGGGTACCAGCGTCTACGGCGCCTATGGCCGGGCCGTCCTGCCGACCGACGACGCCGCTGCCGTCCGACAGAAGATCGAGGCCGAGGTCCGCCGCCACAGCGACGATTTTGCCTGGAACGACGACGGCAGCCTGTCCGTCACCCACACCGTCCCTCGTACGTTGATTGAGAACTCCTTGAGAATACTTGAAAACTCCTTGAGCACTCCTTAAGAACCTGCTAACCACTCCCTCCCCGCCCAGTCATCCGTAAACACACCCCCACCGGCCTCGCCTCCTGGTTCGGCAACGTCACTAGCGCCTGGGGCCGCAGCGTCTACCACGGCGCCACCGAGGCTCCCTTTCGCGGCGACGACGGTTCCTATCACCCACCGCCTATCTACGGCGACGGCGAGCAGATCGAGAAGGAGTACCTCGACCTAGCCCTCGCCATCGCCGAGTCCTCCCAGGTGCTGGTCCGCTGGGACCGGGGAGATGTGGTCCTGCTCGACAACTATGCCGTCATGCACTCGCGCTCACCATGGAAGGGCCAGCGCCAGGTGCTCGCCGCCCTTTGGGACCAGGACGGCCGCGTCGACGACTACGGCGAAGGCAAGGCCATCCTCCAGGGGCGGCCACGCGTGCCCACTGTCGTGTAGACGCAAAGACGAGCTGCTAGGCTCTCTGTACATTTTTCTGCCGTATTGTGCATCGATTGCCCTTACCAGCCCCCAATAAAGTATATAGGTCCCCCTCTCTAATAATAAAACCCCGTGCTAGAATCCGAGTCAACCAACTCGACTGGCCAAACGAAAGAGGCTTTCTTTGCACCTGGTGAAGCGGACGAATCAAGCGGGCTTTGTTCCTTGTAAACTCTTGCTGTCACACGGCGAAGACTTTCGCTTGTTGGGTTTGAATCAGATAGTAAAATGGAGGGAATTTCCCCCTCCTTTCCCTTGAAGAGAGAATTTTCGTCGCTTCTATCCACGATACCGTCACGGAATCCTATCCTTCAGACTCGTTTAAGATATATAAGATTTAGACTAAAGAAAATAAGACTAAAGAAAATAGTATGTAACTTAGCCCCAACCTTTTGGCGTTGCTTTGGCGTTAATAGCATGGGAAGATTTACGCTCGTTAGGGTTTAGGCTGTGATGATAAGAAGTGTTGTTTAGGGCGGGTTAGTGTTCGCGTCTTAAAAACACAAGACCTTTATATCCAGGACACTCTTACGCAGTCTAGCACGAGCCTTGGCAGACAGCTTATAGGGGATCCAACGTCGAGGCTTGGAGCTATTGCGCTAGAAAGTGCTGTTGACTGGATAGCTGTGAGTAGCTGCGGAAGCTTAGGTAGAGGCAGCGGCAACTTTACATCCAGCGTACGGTCAGCTCTCTTAGTTGTTGTAGCAAAACGACCTTGATTCTTCTAAGATCTCCCAGAAGGAAGGGATCTGTCTGAAAACTAGACATAGACTAAAGTGCGATTCTTAACACGATAGCAGATTTGGTCAATGCCGAAGTTTGGGAGCTGCAAGGTACCAGCGCGGGAAATATAAGCCTTGATTATCTTTTCCAACTGGCGGACACTGCCACAAAGCAACAATCGAAGCCAGCGGTCGATAAAGGTTTTCCTTTAGACCTATAAAAAAACGTCGGGCATAGGTGCTGCTATGTATTGACGACCTTGCCACCACCGGACAACTTTCGGCCTCGATACTGCGCTGCATTAACGGCTGGCTACGTTCCGAAGACCGGCTGCTATCTCAACTAGTATTAGTAGCTTCCTGGAAATAGTAATGTCTTTCTCAGAACCAATGCAGACTTCTGCTTCGAGCTCCTCTACATGTCTGCCGAGCACGTATACCCTTTCCACATTGCCTAACCCGCGTCGCTGCGTCTACTTCATATTGTTACCGACTTGCTCGCCTAGAGGCAATACTAGGGCCCGCTGTTCGACGCTCAAAGACTACGCATAAACACTGTCCCCACCCTCTAGACACGAGTAAAGAGAGCAAAGAGTGTTCGTGTAAATTTATAGTTATTGTTTAAGAGGAAGGCGGACAAAGTTGTGCAACTCGTCCTTTGAAGTTGTTGAGGTAAAAGAAGGGACCAAAAGAAGATAGGATTAAATAAAGATAGGATGCTAAAGCAGGCCTACTACAGCCATCTGCAGTCATTCTCCGGCCATCTTCTGTCTCAGTCGGCCAAATCATAAAACGCTGACCTTTTCAACGGAAGGGAGTCGATGCCTTCAGTCGGGTCCTGCGCCAAGGGTGGGCGGATGTACTCTGATACTCGCCGGCCCAGGCTGTGTCTACGCTCGCCGGCCGCTGAGCCCTGCGATCCGCCGTATGCAGAGTGCTTGTCGGACGCAATGGTCGCGCAGCTCTCCCGGCGGCTCGACCGTGGCGACGACGCGCTGAAGCCGCTCCAGCCGCTCCAAGCCGGCGTCGACGGCTGCGACGACTGTGATGACTGTGACGAGTGTGTGTACGACTGCAGTGATGCCCGGCCGCTGATGCTGACGCTCAGACTGACGCGTCGGCCTCCTGCCACGTGGATGGGCGTTGTGTGTGCGAGAGACTGCCGCCGCTTGGTTTCTGCGTACGCTGACGGCGGGCTCTCGCTCTCGCCAGCCTTCTTGATGCTGCCACTGCTACCGCTGCTGTTGCTGCTGCTGCTGCTGCTGCTGCTGCTGCTGCTGATCCCGACGACAGGACAGCTTTGCCTGCGACCAGGGTTCCCGTGGCGCCGCTCGTACACCTGGCTGTTCCGGAACGTTGTCGGCAACGGCATGTTGCCAAAGTCAGAGCCCGCATGTGTTGGCACGTAGGCACTCTTCTTATGCTGCACCACAGCGTCTGTTTCTGCGTCCGACTTCATGACCGGTTTCGCTGCTGCAGCTGCCCGTCCGCTCCGCTCGCTCCGCAAAGACAGCCTCGCTCGCCGTCTGTCGGAAGCGTACTGGGTCGCAGCAGTCTCGCTCTCCGGCCTGGCCACATGCGCCGTAAAGTCCGACTTCTCAGAGCTATCGACCCTCGCATAACATGTAGCTTGTCCGTCACTCTGAAGCAGCTGCATGTCGTTGCCTTTGCTAGACTTCTTCCCAAAGAAGCGGATAGCCAACTTTTCCATTGTTGCCCAACGACAGATGAACGAGATGAACGAGATGGGAGTATTGCTTTTATAACTAAGACGAAGATGAATGGGGTGTTGGTTGTACCTCCAACACTATCTTGTAAGTTTTAGTGCTGTACTTTTATGGAGACGTGAAATTTGCAAAATAATAAGTTCTGAAAGATATGTTGTATTTAGAAAACGAAGACTGAAGAGACTGAAGATGCTGGAAAGACAGGAACGAGAGTGGCTCTTCCTAACGTCTTATGCGGTACCTGAGAGACATGGACGGCTAGTCGGACACAATCTGTCAGATCAAAGGCGACTTGCAGCTTTTGAGCCGCGCGGATCGGATTGTCTTGTCTAGTTTAGCTTCTCGCAGCCGATAGGCTCACCCAAATCGAGGTGCGGAATCCCATTGTCACAACCGTTTTAGCGCTCAGCCTATCTCATACGGAAATCGGCCGAGCGCAGACGCAAGGGATGCCAAGTAGTGTCAGACGTGTAACATTCCCATTGTCACGTATTTTGCCCACTAACCGACATCAATGCCATGCCCACTGTTCGTCATATACAAAAAGAAAAGAGGAAAAAGGAAATAAAAGGGCGAGGGGAGCAGAAAGAAGGAACAGGAGAAGAACAACTTCAAGCTGCTGTACCCTTCAACCGGCTAGCCTCACGTGGCCCTTGTTTGAACCGTGCACATCTTGCTCAAAATGGATTGCTGCACTGGCAGCCAGCCATACCGCTCACACATCCCCTCACCGTCAGCACATGCAGAAAGCTCGGGCTGCCGGTAGCCACCGACTGCGGAGACATCTGCCAGATCAATCATATCGTTCCGCAAATTAAAACCTTTGTCCCGGCACATCATCAGTCTCGCCGTTCCATCGTTCAGAAAGAGACAAAGGAAACGAGCCATGCTAGCAAACGCGAGGGAGAGCTACCGTAGACAAACGGGGAAACAAAGATGGTGCCAGCCTGGCGATCTCTGCCCATCCAGACCTTCCGCTTCACCACAGGCCATTGCCAAACTTGGGAAGCCATCACCCGATGCTTTAGTCTGGTTCGAGTTTGGCGGCTTCGACATCAAGTGTCAAGACAAAGAACATCGAGGTATACAAAGTAGCGACGATTGCTATTCCCGTCAGAGACGGAGTAACCAAAAAGGTGGGGCACATAACTTGACCTCTATTGGCCACTTTGAGCATTAAGCCTGCATCCAGGCTAGCGCCCGAATTCTGCCGTTTGAGAAAGGTGGTATAGCGCCGCATACGATCGGCACTTGTTGCCTGTTTGCCCATTCCCTCGCTGTCATTGGCCAAGACCTTCGGCTGTTGATGAGCTTAGCTATCAACTGAAATTTATAAGAGAAAGTGTCAGATAAGCAGTCGAACCACTTATCGTCACGTGACTATAAATACGGTATCCTATTCCGGAAGGCGGTAGGAAATACCAATGGACTTTCTGCCAGATGCCAAGTCAGCAAGGCCGCAATCCACCATGGCCTAGCTTGATAGTCTGGCAACAAACAAGCCACATCGCCAGCTTCTGAAACAACGTAACCGCGCTCCTGGGGATGTTTCTCGGTGCAATATAGCTCCTTTCGATTTGTCTTCATAATGGTATGTTTCCTTCCCGAAAAACTTGCAGCTTGCGCTCGTGTTGCCGTGTTGCAGCAGCTGCAGATCCACTCCTAACCGCCTTCTGATTACAACAGAACACCGCATTCAACGGCGCGCTCAAGCAGAGCACAGCCATCCGCAAAGACCTGTCCTCGCTGTCGGCCTCCCTCTCTAACCCATCCGACGCTGATGATGGAGCTCTGGACCGGATGCCAGCGGCCTTCGGCCAGCTCTCAGCCAGCCTCACGACGTTCTCGCGAACCCTGGACGAATACAATGCCCTGGCGAAGCAGGAGCTCAATCCAGCGAAACAGGAAAAGGCGTTTGACCGCGTCCGAAACTTCCGCACTGAGCTGGGCGAGTACCGGACACAGCTGGAGAGCCTAAAGGCAGCACGTGACGACGCCGCACATGCCCAGAGCCGCGCCGAGCTGCTAGGGCGACGCCCGTACGTGACAGCCACACCCGAGAATCCATACGCAAACACAGCAGCGGCGTCTGCGTCCTCACCAAGAGGAGACGGGTCAGCACCGTCCTCGAGCATAGCAGGACAGGCGGGGCTCTTCAGACACGCGCGGACGATGAGCGCGAGCGAGAGGGCAGAAGTCACGCGCGAAACCCACGCGCTGCGGGAGCAGAGCTTCTTTGCGAATACCAACACGGCGCTAGACGAGTACATCGCCCGGGGGCAGGCAGTGCTCGGTGACCTGGGCAACCAGCGGGACATGCTGAAGAACACGCAGAAGCGCATGTATACGGTGGCGAACACGCTGGGCATCAGCGGCGACACGATCCGCATGATCGAGCGGCGGGCGCGAGAGGATAAGTGGATTTTCTGGACTGGAGTCGTCATCTTTATTCTCTTCTGTTGGCTGTGCTTACACTTTCTGAGGTAACAGCCAGTGGAGGTTGTGTGTGTGTGTGTGTGTCCAGAAGCTACCAGGGACAGGCGGCTCTCATATTTCCTACATCAGCGCGGCGTTATTGGTCATGCAGGTGCTTCAAGAGTGTTCAAAATTTGACGTTTTTCGAATAGCCGCCATAACAACGGCGATTATGCGCCCCCTTATCTCACCATGTATCTGGCAGTGTGTACTTCCTGGTCTTTAAAAAGCTGAGATGCAGACTGTGTAAAAGAATGGAAACATAGCGTTGCGATACCGATATCGTCACGTATCTTTCAGCGCAACGGTGAATATCACTGGCCTGTTTGTGTGCACCTGAACAACTTGCGTATCCGGCAATATGTGGTTGCTCGTCGAAACGAGCCCGCCAAACTGCGTGTCCCAATCCTTCACATCCCACTCGAGCCCCTCTGTCGAGATGACGCTTGGCCCTTGCATGGGAAGGATGCCCACATACTTTGCAAAGACATCGGTAGCACCAGGCCCTGAGTCTTCCCGGACATAAATATGATGTCGGCCGGTTGGAAGCAGAAACGTGATGCTCTCGCTTGAAAGGAGATACATCCGGCGATCGACGGCGGCCTTGCCGCCGCTGCCGTCGTCTTGGAACAAATAGAGGTGGTGCAGCTGGCTAACGCCCTGGTCAACACGCCCACCCAGGCCTCCGATCGCGACAATGTGCATGTGTGGGTGCTGCGCCCAGATATACTTCACAGCCTTGCCGAAGTCGGTCGAATACTGGTCTGGATCGTGGACAACAGCACCACCATGAGACGCAAAGTATGCGCGAGCGTCGTCCCTCAGCGAGTCGAGGTCGCCGATTATGACGTCGAGGTCTTCCTGTGCAGTGTGTGAGCGGCGTTTTGCATCCAGGCTTCCCTCGCCCACCACCGATATACCCACAAAGGTCTCGCCAACTGCCTCGCGAGAATCATGCAGCCGGTTCGCACCTCCATCTGCGGCCACGCGGTACGATGCTACATGGAGTCAGCAGTGGATAGGTTGTGCGCGCACCTGCTCCTGATGGCTGGGAGTAACGTACCCCGCGCCCATATATGCTTTATTGAACGTAGGTTTCCTAGAGGCTGATTGAGAATAATCACAGCGTACGGCTCAGGCGGTGGGCCGTCCTGCAGAAGACATGCTGGTCGCCACTCAAACACAGCATTCTCAGCAGAATGAGAGGCCATGTTCCCGAAAATTATGCGACAAAGCGTGATTATACTGAGGGAAGATAGTGAGGCTAAGAAGTAGGCAACTATTTTGTCTCTTGAAGATACTCGTGGTTTACAATTTTCTTTATTGCTTTAGTCGCCTTCTAGCCAATGATTTTAATCATCCACGCAAAAACTTGTTTACTGGGAGTCATATTTCATTCGTACATGAGAGCAGCATGTCACCCTCTAAATAAAGACACCCCAAGCCGTTTTTTCATTTTGGTTGGGAGGCAGATACCGTCTTGTTCTGTCCACCTTAATTCGGCGTTTTGCTGGGCGTTCACCATGGGCTCGTTGGCCAATCACATCATTGCAGCTTACGGATCATCTTTTTTTGTCTTTATTTTCTAATTTTCTATGATTACCAATTCGCCGGGCCTTTACGGCTTTTGAACCTCATATTCGTTCCTTCTCATTCTTGAATTGTGTCTGTCCCTTACGACTTCCTTTCGACCCTCTTTTTTCAGTCTCTTCTTCCTTTCTGACATTTGCCCTTAATGTATCGCGCCGCGCTCCGCTCGTCCTCCTCCAGCATCGTCCGGGCAGCTCGCCAACCGGCCCTTGCCGGGGGTGCGCGGCGCATGCTCTCGACAACCCCCACAAGCGGCAAGTCGACATGGAAGGGCTCGGTTGCGCGATGGGGCGTTGCCATTGGCGCCCTCTACTGGTACAACACCAGCCCAATATTCGCTGATGAGGCTGCCCGTATGTACACCCTTGAGTGGTTTAACAATGTGGGCCATTTTGATTTGGAAGTCCAGACTGACACCGTATAACCAATCATCCAGGTCAGGTCATTTCTGCGCCACCTGAAGTCCCCGAGGCCGAACTCCGGAGCGTCGATGCCGTCCTCGAAGAAAAGCGCAAACACGATGCTATTAAGGTAGAGAAGATTGCGAAGGAGCCCAAGAAGAGCGAGCTAGCTGCACAAGATGGTGCCGCGGCTCCTTCTGTTGC
This sequence comes from Leptographium procerum, assembly GCA_000806385.1. NCBI lineage: Eukaryota > Fungi > Ascomycota > Sordariomycetes > Ophiostomatales > Ophiostomataceae > Leptographium > Leptographium procerum. Next base: position 13,501 of record JRUC01000033.1, read on the forward strand.
CGGGGAGTTTGGTGGTCCGCAGTCACCTGAAGCTCTGGAAGGGGAGGCTGGCCAGCAAGGCGCCTTCAACCCGGAGACGGGCGAGATCAACTGGGACTGCCCATGCCTCGGTGGCATGGCCGACGGGCCGTGTGGCGAGGATTTTAAGGCGGCATTTAGCTGCTTCGTTTACTCGGAGCAGGAGCCAAAGGGAATGGACTGCATCGACAAGTTCCAGTAAGTGATTTTGCTTGGACCAAGACAAATCATCCTTCTCCAGTCGGCGTTCTCTGCTAACGTAGCATCCTCAAGGCACATGCAGGACTGTTTCAGACAACACCCCGATATCTACGGCGCAGAGCTGGCGGATGACGAGCAGGAGGGTGGCGCGCCCGATGCACAGCCATTGGCGGCTGCTGACGACAGCGCTGCAGTGACCATCGAGACAAGCGAGGCAGCACCCACGACTGCGAGCAGCGCGATCCCGGTGGCACCGTCGGCACCGGTGGAACCGGCAGCTACAGAGACAACGGAGAAGGCGGTAACAGCAGGGGAAGCCAGCGCACCGGTGGCTGCTGATGTGGTGGCAGCTGTGCCGGAACCCGTCAAGCCTGCCGCCAGCAAGCCGGCTAAGAAGGCTTCACCAGCGGCATCAAAGTCAAAAGAACCTGTGCATGCGGAGCCTACGAACACCTTCGTTGAAGATGCCCATGTTCCACAGGCGGCTTTCGATGCGACATCGGCCAACAAATAGACACACGACTGTTAGTTGGACAGCATTATGAAAAGAAAGGGCCGAAAAGAGGTTGCATCGTCAGACTCTCTTTTGTGCTTTTGATGTATATTTATGTAAAACGCATGGGGAAACACGAAGCTTGTAATTTCTGTACATAGACGATCTCCATCAATCCGCGTTTCACGCTGAAGAGTCTTCGAGCCCTCTCCTGCATTGGTCGAGTCTTTCACGCACGAGTTTGGGCACGCGATCAATGACGGCGCAAAGCTCTGCTATTTCAGAAGCTCGTAGCGTGAACTGGAAAATCCCAACCCAGCCTTTTCGGAAGGGGAGGGTTTCCCGCCATCCAACAACTCGCAGCGCTGTATCACATGCGGCTCTCTCTTTGGGCTTACTACGAGTTATACGACAGTAGAGCAGATTTGGTGTTAGTTGGTGGCAGCTTGCCCCAAGCTTGCAGCTTTGTTGCGGCTTCTCATTGGCTGAGAGCTGCTACACATTTCACTGCTGCCTGCAAATTTAGGCACAAAATTCCCCTCTTCAGTTCCATCCCGTTGCCAAACGCGCCCTGGAGAGAGGGATCCAAACCTAATTGGCAGCAACCGCAAGGCCTGCGTCTACCTCCACGTCCGCCCCAAAAACTGTAAAAAAAAACCATCTACCCAAACAAACTTTCCATCAATACCTCCTCTTTCTCCCATCGTCGCCTCACGATCGCCGACTCGCAGCGCCGACTCACAGCATCATTTGTGTCCGCACACTTTCCCGCTTGGTCGCTAAAACATTTTCGTTCGCCCCTCCCGCCGAAAAGCTTCTCTCCACGATCCCAAAGCCAATTCTGTTCCCCAAGAAAGCACATCCAGTCGTCCATCGTGAGTCGCTTCCGACCTCAGTTGCTTTTCCATCGGTCCCTACGACCGGTTTCCGCCTCTGCGCTCGACGCTGACCGTGCTCCTCTGTCTCCAGGTCCCCGCTTGCTTGTCTTTCATCCACCCGCCTCCTTCCCGGTCGTTTCTTCTCTTCACTGTCGCGGTTCTTCCACGGCCACCCCCTCCCTTTCTCTCCTCCCTCGTCTCGTGCTCTGCCAGTACTGCTCAATATACGGCCAAGACTGTCCATGTCCGACGTCTTACCATTAGCGCCTCTCCGTTCATCGCTGTCCTCTCTTCTCTCCATCCTTTCTCTTTTCTCTTCCGTTGGGTGAGGAAGTGGCTCCTGTCCGGTTTCTGGATAGAAGCAGCACCTTCTCTTATCCTCCTCATCAGCCCTCCTCCATGGTCCCACCACCCAGAGCAGGAACGTTTTCTCCGAACCCTGCCCAATCCCTACAAACGGGCGGCAGTCATTCTCCCCATCCTGCACAGACCGCAGGCTTGAGTGCGAGCCCAATCACCGGCAGTCCTACCGGGACGACGTCCGTCTCCAAGATCGTCATCGCCCAGGTGTTTGTTCTTCTGAGCAGCATAAAGGAAGAAAAGGACGACCCGTCAAAGTGGGAACAGCTCAGGAAGGTGAGTCGAGATCTTGCGTCACGCGCACAGGAAATGCCTCGAAAAGATAAACGGCATATGCTACTTATTGCCTTCCACGTCCCTTCCACTCTACCACAAACCATCGCCAGCAATCTTGGCTTGCACTGTTTTTTCCTTCCTTTTATTTTATTTATTTATTTACAAGGCGTCATCTTATTTGCTATGCTTCGGATTTCCTTTCTTTTTCTTTTCCTTCATTGTTCAAGCTTCGACATACTCTTACGTGCCATGCCCTCTTTCACTGCTATGGGGACCTTGTTGCTAATTGCCATTCTTCAGCTTATCGATGAGTCCGGAATGGAAGTGTTCACAAAGTACTTCGCTCGTCTCGTAGCTAGTAGTGCTTCCCAAATATTCCCTGGCCTCAACAGGCCAGGGGGCACACCGGGAACCTACCAGCTCTTGACAGCTGAAATGCAGAAGATCTCACACCAACCCGAACAAGCTCGCAGGATCGCCGAATCCATCGAGGCTGGCACCGAAGATATTTTCCGAGACTTTGACTTGTCGACATTCATGGAGTACTTCAAGCTTGATGCTTTAGAGAAGACCATTCTAGCTCTAGCTTTCAAGCCGGGCCCTCGTTCTGACCTCAAGACAAAGGGTGAGTCTCTTGGCCCATTCTATGGCCCTCCGCTTTGCCCATCAAACTGTTTCAATCATTGGCTGGATGCTAATTGACGCTCTAATCGCAGCGGATGCCATCCTCTCTAGAAATTTCTCCGCTTTTGTCAACATCCTGGCTAAACCAGACGGCGATCACGACGACCTTGGACCAGACTTTGTTTCTATCATTATTGACCGCTTCATACAGCTTCACCCCCCCAATTTCAATGGTGCCGCTAAGTCGGAACTCGTCTTCAAAGTCACTCAGCGCTATGAACGTGTCGATCTCGGACCTCCACCTGAGGCACTGGCTGCTTTGGATCTGATGCGTCTTTTGGCCGACAAGCCAGCGAACGCCCTCGCCCTTTTCATGCACAAGACTGGAGCGGAATTCACTCGGGACGAGGATACGTGCGCATCGTATCTGCAGAACCGGGCACTTGGTAGCATTGGCGAAGAGGCGGTTTCAGTTGCCTTGACATACTCTACTGTCAGCCGGTCCCCGGCATACAACCCGTCAGTGCTTGTGGCTGCTCTGCGGCGCGTCTTGCCGGCCTCCTTCCGATGGCAGGATGTGATTACCTACTTTGACCAGCGCTCAGCCCGTGTGTCGCCATCACAGTTCCTTGAGCTCTATAATGCGCTTGCTCCCATTGCGCGAGACGACCCCAGGGCGCTAGATATCCAGCATCTCTGGGGAGGCAACTGGGAGAATCCGGACGCACAACTCTCTTTTATTTGCGCCTTTACGTCCCTATCGGCTGACCGACTCGACGCTACCACGATTCCAGGCCTCCAGCCGACCTTCTCTTTGGAAGACTACGCACAGGCTCCCGCTGAAGTGAAGGAACGCGCCGCCGAGGCAGTGAAGCACCCTCTTGTCTCTCTGGCCGCTATATCCGCCATCTTCCATGTCGCCCTCCCCTCCCAGCATGCCTCCACGAATGTCGAAGCCAGACGCTTGTTCCAGAAGGTTGTAATCCCTAATTTAGATATTTTTGTCGTTTCCGCCTTTGGTGTGCCAAAACCGTGGCCGGCAACTGCAGTGGATACGCTCAACTCTCTATTCGAAAACTTTCTCTACAAGCGCCAGGCGAACTGGGATTTTGTTTTCGACAGCCTGTGGAGAAAGGACAAGGAATGGGTTATGGAAAGACTTATCGAAGCGCATGCAGCTGAGCCTGGCGAGCTGCCGCTCATATTCGAGTACGCTGTGAAGCATGGCTGGCTGAACGAACTTATCTACCTACCAAATGGATTCGGCCTTGATCTTGTGGCTTATGCCCACGGCCAGGGCTACGTCGACCTAGCTGAATGGGCCAAGAACAACGCCGACCGCAGTACTGAAATCGCGAGACCCCTAATGCAGTTCCTGCTGATCAAGTCGGAACTTGAGTCCCAGCGCAACGATGGCCAGCCGACCCCGACCAAGACAAACGTGCCGCTAAAGGTCCGAACCGTATCAGCCCTGCTCAACATTCTTGAAGACTTTCTACCAAAGACGCCGATTCCCGAGCTTGTCATGCTCCAGCGCCAGTGCATTGCCATTTACCCTCGCCTTATCAACTACGGGGAAGGTTTTGACGAAATTATCGAAGCTAGCGAGAAAGACAGCCACACTCTACCGCAGGAAGCGAATTCGAAAATGGAGGAGCACTTCAAGAAGATGTACAGCAACGAGATTGAGGTCCGAGAGGTTGTCGGCGTTATGGATCACTACAAGCACTCGCGTGATCCGCTAGAGCAGGACGTGTTTGCCTGCATGATTAACAGTCTCTTCGAAGAGTACAGCCATTTTGGCGATTACCCGCTCGAAGCGCTTGCTACCACTGCAGTTCTGTTTGGCGGTCTCATCTCACACAAGCTTATATCAGACCTGCCTCTTAAGGTCGGCTTGGGCATGATTCTGGAAGCAGTCAAGGAGCACAAGCAGGACCACCCAATGTTCAAGTTCGGCATGCAAGCTCTCATGCAACTCTATTCTCGATTCAGAGAATGGCCAGGGTTCTGCAGCCAACTATTGCAGTGTGCAAGCCTACGGGGGACCGAGGCGTGGAAGAAAGCCGACGAGATTATCCGGGAGACCGACGAAGGTGCTGGCATTGCACGCTTGCAGGGCTTGCCTGCTTCCGGCGAGCCTACCACCAACGGCAATGCTGATGAGCCCTCTGCGGCAGAGCCACAGTATCCGCCATTCGCTTCCGTGGTTGTCGACCCGCCTCCGCCGAATGCCGTTTTTGAGGATCCAAGCAACGATGTCCAGGGAAAGGTCCAATTCGTGCTCAACAATATCACTGCAAGCACTTTGCAAGCCATGTTCGTGGAGATTCGTCCTATGCTCGAAGCTAAGCACCAGCAGTGGTTTGCCAGCCACCTCGTCGAAGAGCGAGCAAAGATGCAGCCGAACTACCACAAGGTCTACCTGCAGCTTGTCAGCCACTTTGAAGACAAATCGTTGTGGGCAGAAATACTCCGGGAGACCTACATCAGTGTTGCCCGCATGCTGAACTCGGAGTCGACGCTGCAGAATTCATCGGACCGGGCACACCTCAAGAACCTGGGCGGCTGGCTGGGCCTCTTGACTCTTGCACGCGACAAACCAATCCGACAGAAGAATATTGCCTTCAAGCAGCTGCTGATTGAGGCACACGATACGAAGCGGCTGATTGTGGCCATTCCGTTCGTTTGCAAGGTTCTTAGCCAAGGCGAGCACTCCAATGTGTTCAAGCCGCCCAATCCCTGGCTGATGGACATCGTTCACTTTTTGATCGATCTGTACCATAATGCGGAGCTTAAACTGAACCTCAAGTTTGAGATTGAAGTACTCTGCCAGACCCTCAACATTGACCACAAGAGCATTGAGCCGTCTGGAGAGATACTGAGTCGTTTAGCCGCCGAAGAAGCTTCGGAGCTTCCCCCCGAGTCAATGGAGGCATTTGACAATCTGTCTCTGAACGGTCTTGTGTCTGGAGGTGTTGGTGCCGGCATGTCTTCGCATGGTTTGGGCCCCAATGTTGTCTCGAACGCGATGCTGGATATGATTCCAGATCTCATCACCAAGGTCAATGTACCCTCCGTTAGCGACATGGTCATTGCAGCATCACGTCTGGAGGAGATTGTCAAAGACGCTCTCATCAGGGCACTCCAGGATATTATCCAGCCAGTCGTTGACCGCTCTGTTGCCATCGCTGCGATTGCCACCCAGCAGATGATTCGCAAAGATTTTGCTACGGAGCCAGACGAAAGCCGTGTCCGGACGTCGGCCATCAATATGGTCAAAGCAACAGCTGGCAGCCTCGCGTTGGTGACTTCCAAAGAGCCACTCCGGGCTAATTTCACAAACTACATGCGGTCTCTCTCCAGCGACAATCAGCAGGGTCTTCCCGAGGGCACCATTATTATGTGTGTGAACTCGAATCTCGACTTGGCGTCCGGCGTGATTGAAAAGGCGACGGAAGATCGTGCCGTTGTCGAGATCCAGGAGATGATCGAGCCAGAGCTGGAGATGCGGCGTCGGCACCGTGCCCAGCGGCCCAACGAACCCTACGTGGACCCCTCCCTGAGCCGGTGGGCTATGACTATCCCCAACCCGTTCAAACTCAGCCCCAACCTGAACGGCTTGAACAGTGAGCAAATGGCCATATATGATGATTTTGCTCGGCACCCACGGCCAACCACGGCTGGTGTTGCATCCGCCTCGCACGTGCAGTCGGCATCAGACGCCACCCGGTCGCTGGCAAACGAAGTGCTCCAAGACCAATACGGGTCCCTCACGAACGTGCCAACGCCCGCCGAGACACCTTCAGCTGTATCAATAGCCTCGCAGATGCAGCAGTACCCCCATGTGCACAATGGCGCTGGGGCCGCGGGCGTTACAGGGGCCATGGCGAACGGAAGACAGGCTGCGCCAACGGTTGATGTGCGGCTCCTCACTGACCGTATCTCGAAGCTGGTCGTCGAGCTGCAGCGCGCCGCAACAGAGGCTTCAGAAGAGCATTTTTCTGAATTGCCTCGGCCCCATCCTGTTCTCGACGTGGTGGATGCTCTGGTACAGACGATTATTAAGGCGCAGCAGACAGCAGAGGACTTCGTCTTCTATGCTGCCGAGCAGGTGTGCCAGGCCCTTGTATCCCAGCTTGAGGACAGCCTGGCTCTGGAAAGCCTAGTCCACGTGCTGGAAACGCTTCGCAAGATCGCAGCCAGCCCGTCGCTGAGCAATCGCGTCATCCAGTTCTTTCACTCCCAGCCGGCACACGTCTTTTTGAACCTGCCGCTTGTCTCAGCCCTGCTGGGCACCGATCTGCTAGACTGGCCCAACATCGACGCGGCCATGGCCGCAGCTTTGAAGCAGAGAAAGGAAGGCTCGATCATGTTCTTGATGCGCCTGTTGGACCTCGCGCTCATTGGCGAGACGCCGCTGGCTCTTTACGCGGACTTTGTGTATAGCCTTGCAGAGGCATGGGCGTGGGTGAACGACGACCCCGAGGTACCTGGTGGCCAGGACTTCAAAGCCAAGGTCCTGGCGCCTGTTTCGCAGCCGCCACCGCAGGATCCGGTGCAAGGGGAGATCAGCTCTTATCGCAAAGAGCAGATAGAATATGTCTTTGATGAGTGGGTTCATCTCTGCCAAAAGCCGCACGTTCCCGACAGCATACCGTTCATCTTTGTCGAGCAGATGAGGGCAAAGCGCGTCGTGTTTGGGCGCGAGGACCTGTTCGTCTTCCTGCGCATCGCGATCGACAAGGCTGTGGAACGGTTCGAGTTTGTGTCGCAGGCAGGCGGCACCACGCTGGAAGCATATGCTGCCATCGACTCCGTGCCAAAGATCATTGCCGTCTACCTGCAGGCCTCTGCAAGTGCCGACGGTATTCCGGGCTCTGCTCGCGCACAGCTAGCAGACTCGATCCTAGCTCTGGCTGTCATGATGGTCAACCATCACCATGTGAAGCACGGCGAAGCCTTCAACCAGCGGGTCTTCTTCCGGCTCTTCTCCATGCTGCTTTTTGCCGTTGATAGTATCTCAGATCGTCTCCCAGACTCGGATCTGAGCGAAATTCTTCTGAGATTCGCGACTCGCTTCAACGATCTCGGGCCGGCCACCTTTCCCTATTTCGTGTTTGCTTGGACGGAACTCATCAAGCACAGAGAGTTCATGCCGGCACTACTGCGGCTGCCGGGCAACGCCGGATGGGGCGCATTCACGAAGATTCTTAAGCAGATGCTCCTTTTCATTGGCGAGCAGCTGAAGGTGCCCGAAGTGCCCACTGCTATCAAAGACTTGCACCGCGCAGCAGTGAAGCTTCTCCTGGTTCTGTATCACGATTTCCCAGAGTACCTTGCTGCCAACCACGTTGTGCTATGCCAGGGCCTGCAGCCGTATCTAGGACAGCTGCTCAACATCATACTCTTCTCGACTCCCAACAATATCACCAAGCTTCCGGACCCGCAACAGCCGGGAATGCGGCTCGACAGCTTAGAGGACGTGAACATCGCAGCCCCCGCCAGTAACTACGACCCGATACCAGTGCTCTCGCGAATTGGTCTGACCGCACTGCTTGACCAAGCGCTAGAGACAGGACCGACAGAGGAGATTGTGGCGCACATCAAACACGCGATCTGCAAGACCGACGGGAAGCAGGCAACATGGGGCAACTCGCCGTCCTGCACCAACATCTCCGTGGTTGACGCTGTGGTGCTCTACATTGGAAACCACGCAGTAGCACGAGCACAGGGCGGCGGTCTGGTCTTCCTGTCAGACGCACCAGACATGGCCACGGTGTCAATGGTGCTCCACGAACTTCCGGCAGAGAGCCGGTACTTCTTCCTGTACAGCATGGTGAACCAGCTGCGGTATCCCAATGCACACACGAGCTTCTTCGGCCAGGCTTTGTTTGAGCTGTTCGGACACAATTTGACGGAGCCAGAGGAGACGGAAATTCGCGAACAGATATGTCGGGTTCTCTTTGAACGGATTGTGAACTACTGGCCACAACCCTGGGGATTACTAGTGGTGATTATCGAGCTTGTCAAGAACGAGAGATACTTCTTCTTCGAAGTTCCGTCCCTCAAGCTGGCGCCGGAGGTAATTAATAGAACCCCCGCGTGTTTATCTCTACTAAATTTGACCTATTGCTAACGGAGACGCAGGTATCGGAGCGCTTCGCGTCGCTTGTCACTCGCTCATAAAGAGGCGCACACTCTTTACAGCTGCGTACCGAGTAACCCATTGGTGAAACACCTTCTCGGGCCAGCTTTCATCGGTATTTTCTAGTCGCAAGAGTCAGCAGATTCAGGCCAAACGGCGATCGAGGCGACAAGCATGGCGCAATTCTAAGAACTGCAATATTGCAAAGCTACAGGTTTGGGGGCGAGCTTTTGGCTCTTGATTTTGGCCGTGACGATTACAACAACCTAATGTGTCTGGGGAGTACGGAATGTGGAACCAGAGAAAATGGCGTTATCAGAGACGGGAGGCTGGAGCGAGGTTCTCCTCGCAACGAAGGCAGAAGGCGTCCTCAAGGGGAAAAAAAAGAGCAAACTGGATGGATAGACAGCCTAGTCTCTGCGAGGCGAGGTGGACGATGCATGACGGTCTTACAAGTCACAGGGACGGTGAGAGCCAAGTGTTTGATACTGTAATGATAGACGATGTCGGTCAAAATGACCGTAGTGTATACAAATCTCTGGGAGAAGCACCTATGTAGGTTGGGCTTATATTAATCGCATGAGAGTCCTCCCATGTACTATGTATCGGCTGCAGTAGTGAGAAAGCGACGATATATTTGGACTTAGCGGTGAATCAAGTCTACTGTTGCATACTTTTGGCTGGGCTGAAAGAAGGAATATGAGGTATGATTCTACAGCGGCTCGAGTTCCCATTCGCTGATATGTTAATGGCGTATTGACTTTTCTGCATGCTCTGCTCACCGCCTTGTTTGTTTTTGTGCTGCCTCGCAGGTTGTATGTAAGTAAACAGCCTAGTAGCTCTAAATGTGGGGCAGTGTTCTTGGCCGAAGGAAGGAAGAAAAAAAAAGGAATTAATGAAAGCGAAATCAGTAGCCAGGAACTCTTGATTTTCGGATCCGTTTTTTTCCCCAGTGGCAAAACATAAGAAGAGACTTTTGCGAGGAAGATCAAACACAGATCTGGCAGGGGCAGATCAAATAACAAACAAAGAAGGAAACAGAAAACGAAGTATAGAGATACGACCTTGTGACTTTGCAAAGCACCTTCGTCTTTGAATACGCCAAGAGATATGTTCTTATAAGAAAAGATACTGGTAGTGCAAAGCTATCAATTGCTCTTTCGTCCTTATGACGTCTGTAGCTGTCCAATAGGATAAAATGGGAGTTTGGCCTCTGGGCTAATAAGCGCTCATCCTTCTGGTGACCGGCTTTCCGACATATCTGGAACAAAGAAGAAGCTCTTTTTTTTTTTCCTGAGCATATGGACACAACTATACGCTACTCCCCCCCGTAGTGCACATCTGGACGCATTTGGAGTTCTTTTTAGTGAAAGACTAGGACACTTGCGTGTTACTCGAGTCGGCTCCTAGCCAAGCCCAATGTGGTCAAACAGTTTTTGTGTTCTTTGATTGGCCAAGCTGTAACAAGAAATGCCTGTTTTGAACAAAGTGCGTAATGCGATGGTGGCAAAGATCTGGCACTGTGCATGTTAGCAAGGGATGCGAGGCGGTTCCAGAGTCGAGAGAGAGGCGCAATGACATACGTCTCCCCACCCGATCCGAGCTTTTTTTTTTGCCTCCAACAGGACCAGAAAAAAAAAAAGAGGAGTGAATGAGAGGCAGATGCATCTGTCTCCACGATTGATGGCTGTATCGTGGCACTGTGGAGTTGGCAGCTAGGCATATGTGCGACACAGGCAGCCGTTTGCCTGCTCTGTGTTCCTGTGCTGCGTATCTGATGCGCCTGGGGAGCACAGCCCAACCTTGCATGATGCCGCATATGCTACTGCAGCCCCTTGGGCCAGGCTTTCCACCCTCTTCTTTCCTTTCGGTTCCTTCCAATACCGCCTCTTTCTCTTCCCGTTTTGTTCTGACACAGCCCACCCTCCATTTCGGAGGCTAAAGGCTTGACTCGCTCGTAAGATATATACACTTTGTATTCCTACTTGTACTCGTACTTGTGCTCGTATCATCCTCTACTGGTGCCCGCTAAGCAATTCAATCCATTGGCTCAAGCAAGGGAGGGTGCGAGTCTTGGAGTTTGTCCTTCTCAATCTCAAAAGGGGCCGCCTTTCGATACAGCTCTCCTGTGACCACTTGCTTCTGTGTATTATTCTAGATACGATGTACATAAATAAAAGCCATGGAGACCCGGTCGCGTGATATTCTATCGTCGCTATTCGCTATGTATGCCGTCCCGGAGCATTCCATGCGCCGACACAAGAAAGGGAAAAAAATGGAGAGAGAAAAAAAGAATGTCCCGCTAGCGCCCTTCGTCGTCGTTTCGGGGCCTTGCTATGTACAGAGGACGTAACTCGTAAGATACTGATAATAAAACTTTCGTACATGAGTGCGGAAAAAGCAAAGAAAAAAACCCCACATCTCCCCCCAAAAATGGGAAAATTTGGCCTAGGCCGACTGAACAAAAAAAAACTTTCCCACCCCCTGTCGCAAAAAGGCCCCGTAAAAAAAGTCACCAAGCTCTACCCCCAGTAGATTCTGTACCGTATTAGAAGAGGGAAAAATCAGTGCAGAAAAAAAACAGAAGAAAAAAAACAGCAGGAGACCTCGGAAGTCTCTAGGACGAGGTTTTGCCATTTTGCCATTTTCATTATTACTTCATACGTAAACGATTCGCTGGTTTCCCACTCTACCCGAGGTCCACTGTCAGCGTGCCATATTATCTTAGATGAGAGTACAACAAGACTGTGCTATAGTGACGAGTCTTGCCTTTATAGTGATTGATGTGCCAGAAATTCCCGCCCCCTTCCTTTCTCTGCTCAGCTTCCACAAGTGTGTCCCTCGCTCCTTCCTCCGTACACCCCCCTGTCTCGCCCTGCCTGCACTCTGCAGGCTTAGTTACCACCGCGGCCGCGCCGTGACAACCAACGGTGACGCCTGGCCCTTTTATTTTTATTTTTTATTCTTTCTTTTCTTTGGTTACCCCTTCTACCTGCAACCTCCCGTCGCCGCCGCCACCGCCCATCACCATACGACATACCACACTCCGCCGTCTCATCCGCCCCCTTTCCCTTCTTTTGCTTGCACATCGAGACGGGAAAGCGATCTCTTCTCATTTGACACACACGAGACAAATCTAGAAGGAACTATTGTGTTCAAGAGTCAAACGCTGCACTTTCCTATTCTGTTTCACAACGCCTCTAGCAGAAAAGGAAAGAGAGACCGGGATGAGATTTTGATGAAGCATCTTTCTACAGACCCCAACAGCCCTCTTTACCCCCTCCCCCCAACAACAACAGTAACGCCCTTTTTGCCTCCCTTAATCCGTCACGAACAACTTCCCGACATCAACGCCCACAGGGTAACGCTCGAGGTGCATAGACAACAGACCAACCTCTTGACCAGTTCTGTTGCCGTTCCTTGTTCCTTCACTTCCCTTCTCTCCTTTATTTGCCTGTTTGCTATTCTTTATTAAACTCTTCTCTTCTTTGTACGCATCTATCTCTCTTCACCTACCTGATACTTCCTTGTACGGAGTAATGAGTCTGCCTACCATGCCGTACAATACCCGTCGCAAATCGTTGTCGTTGCCGTCCCTAGGCATCCATGTGCCCATAACGCATGCCGCCCGCACTGCCCACCTTCGCGGCGGCGCATCAACGGCATCGCCTTCCGCACACCGCCATCCCTCTCCTCCTTCTTCTTCATCATCTACCTCTACTGTCCTCGAGGCCCCATCCGATTCATCTCATCGGCACCCAAATAAAAAGGTCAAGCGCTCGCACGGCTCCGGCTCCGGCTCCGGCTCCATATCCTCCCTGGCTTCTACAGCAACCACCGCCGCCGACGCCGGCGCAAACGCCACAGCCTCCACCCCACCCCCGTCGCCAAAACACATCCGCCATCTCTCCGTAGAGATGGACGACTCCTCCGATGCGCCGGCGGCCGAAACCGAAACCGAAACCGAAATCGACATCGACGCAATAAACGACGACATTGTTGAGGCCGTCATCCTGCAGCTTCTAGCGACGGGAAATCGGCCTCACCTCATTAAAGAGCTGTCTGCCATCTTGATGCAGCATCTCAGATCCGTCCAACAGTACGTGCTCACCTGTTAATTGCTCTCTCTCTCTCTCTCTCTCTCTCTCTCTTTTGTCCTGTTATATTCTCTCGTCCTTTTGCTGCGCCATGGCGCGCTGCGTACAAACTCCTGCTGACTCCCCACTTTCTCACCGACAGATCGGCAAATCCGTGCGCCATCATCTCCTCCCGCCTAGCGACCTTTATGAAGCGTCCGAGCTGGTCGGCCTCTATGCGCTGCCCTCTGGCAAAAGAGCTCGAGACTATCCACCCACGACGGACTTACTATTTCCTCACCACCTGTGCCCATCTACCGCTTCCCGATGCTTCATCGCCTGCCTTTATAGTTCCTCGCACCAGCATCATCACGCCGCCGCTGTCGAGCGCCGCTTCAGGATCGGAGTCCGCCGAAGAGGAACGCCAGCGCGAGCTGAGCCCGTCGCCTGAGGTTGACCTCTCTTCGCCAGAGTTTGACGATGTTGACGACGATATCCCCATGCCCGGCACTCCCATCGGATCGTCATCTCTCCGCTTTTCCCGAGTGTCACACTCCGGCTACGTGCCGCGCAACCAGCGCGGTGCGTCACCGCCGCTGGAAAAGGACGAGAAGGAGTTCACACAGACGGCGGAGGGCCTGCAGAAGCGCAAGCTTGCAGGGCATGCGCTGCTGATGCCGTCAGCGTTGCCAGCCGTCGTGTCCTCGCCGTCGTCAGCTGACGCACCTCATCTGATCCAGAGCACGGAGATGGACGATGCAGCACGTGACGAGTCGGTGCTGTTCGGGTTTGAGTCGAGGCATTTGTCCGTTCACAGCGTGAATGGCTTCACAGTCGCCACCAGCCCGGCGATGCGCCCGACCTTTGCGCTGGGCCAAAAGAAGGAGTCCGACGGCTGGGCCAAGCTCGACTCGCTACTCGACTGGGACCGCAGTCCGGAAAACATTGAGCTCGACGAGCTCGACGGCCTTCTCGACGACTTTTAATCTTACTCTCTCGGCCGACTGAGGTCGCCGTGCGGGCGTGTGTTTGTGTGTGCGCGCGTGCGCGCGTGGGCGCGTGTGTTCCTCACGATTGGGTGCTAAAAGGAACCTCTGTTGATCAGAGCAAGATGTGGGCAAAGCCCCATCTGTTGTAATGACTGCGCTGTCGCAAATATGAGACGACACGGCCTGTGGCGAGAATGAGTGTGCGATCTGGTTTTTGGGAGGTCCGTTGTTATTTTCGGTGCAGGCGTTTTTTGGCGAACCGGATCGTCTTTGGCATTGTTCGATCCGTCTTTTTCTTTTATTGCGTGGCCTAATTTTCCCGCTCTGCTCCTCATGCATTACTCACCTCCTCTCCTCGTTCGTCCTCGATTCTGAACACTTCACCATGATTTTCTCTCTTCTCGTTCTTATCTTACTCCTCTCTCTTTGTCCTCTGCGATCTCGCACTATCTTCTCCCTCCTCCTTTCCTCTTTCCTCTTTCCTCCTACTTCACTCATCCTCCCTCTTGCGAGCAACGTGCTAGCTCAAGCACGACGACTGAACGGCGAACGGAATAATTGGGGGGATTCGGCTGCGGATAAAGGTGCGAATTGTGTACGAAAGCGCAAGTGCGATGGCGTTTGTCATCTGTTGATGGAGGGTTAAAAAACAAAGAGGGGCAAGCAGCACAGCCCGGGCGGTGGAATTCGGCAGATGGGCGGGACAACAGCTTTTGGGGGAGGGGGGGCGATGATACCTTGTTTTCCGTCCTTTCTCATTTCCCTGCGTCTGGGCTCTGCCCTGTAAGATTATCTTTGTTGTTGTTTTGTTGTTGCTGTCTGCCCTTTTAGATGAAGGCCCTTTGTCGCTGTCATGATTTTAGATGTGATCAAGGCATGGAAAGAGGAGAAACGGGGTAGATGGCGATTTGAATTTACAAAAAGACCCGAGTGGTCTCAAACGGGAATGGCCGGGATATGGAAAGGCATCTGCCAGTATGTACCAAGACTGAAAGCAAAAAAAAGCGTCTATTTGTTGATCTACACTTGTGGTCTATGGCTCTAAAGTATGCAATGGTTGGTGATGTGTCTAATCAGTAATTGGTTTTGGTTTGTTGCCTTTTTTGTTCTGCTGAATTGACGCGCAGCTCGATCCACCAGAGGGTGCCAAACTGGAACCAGCCGGGCCGCCTGACGGCGACAACCTCGAGGCCGGGCACGGCGCTGGCGGCGCTGGTCAAGATGGCATCCATGTCACGGTTCCACCAGCAGCCGAAGCGGGAGAAGTGGCGCGAGGCATAGCGGTCGAGCAGGCTGTTGACGACGGGCCAGCGGCCGCGGCCGTGCTCGAGCAGCAGGATGCGGCCGGAGTCGGGGCGGACGACGGCGGCCATGTTTGCGAGCAGGGTGACGGGGTCGGCGACAGAGCAGAGTCCAAACGTCTGGACGACAGTGTCGTAGGAGGGAGAAGAAGAAGAAGGTGGCGGAAGTGGCTGCATGGCGTCTGCGCGGAATAGCCTTAGCCGACCATCGAGGACGTCGACAACGGTGGCTGGAAGAGGCAGGTCTTTTCCGTCGCTGCTATTGCCCATTTTTTCGCCTCCGGCCCCGTTGGCCTCCGGTATCTGCCGCTTCCGGATGACAGCCTTGGCGCCGGGCACGGCCGACCGCAGCCGCCGGCGAGCGACGGTCAAAGCGTCTCCCGACAGATCAGCACCGGTGAACGAGGCGACGACGTGCGCCTTGCTATCGCCACCACCGTTGTCCCACGCATAGTACCCCAGGTTGCGCCCGGTGCCGACGGCGACCTCGAGCACGGCCCCGCGGGCCTCGGCGGCCAGCTGCTGGCGCAGTTTCTTGATGCCCATCATGCGCTCGGGCACGTCGAGCGAGGCGTCAAACGCGGCGGCGCCCATGGGAGGCAGGCCGGAGGGCACGGTGTCGGGGCTGTGGTCATGCTCCGTAGCGGCAGCGGCGGCGGCACTCTCATCGCTGCATCCGCCCGTGAGATAGGTGACGAACAGGGGCATGATGTAGAAGCCCAGGACGCCGGCGGCAAGGGCGGCGCCGACGAGGGGGAGGCGACGCTGGGCGAGGAGGGAGGGGAGTGATTGCGAAGATGAGGAGGAGGAAGAAGAGGAAGAGGAGGATGAAGAAGAAGAAGAAGAGGAAGAGGAAGAAGAGGATGGATAAGAAGTTGATCTGGCTGGTATGGTCCTAGAAGCTGACAATGGCTTGCTCCGTGGAGGTGCGACTTCAGGCGTGGGTGCAGATGAAGGAGTCTTTAGCGATTGACGGGCGGTGGGAATCCCTCCAGGAGATCCTAGAGCCGCTCCGGGGGATGAACCTTTGTTTTGTCCTGGGCGGCCGTTCCCCCGTCCTCCTCCGGGTTTGCGGCAGCGAGGCTGCGTCGCCTGGAAGAGCGGCCGGCGAGAGGACCAGAATGATGGCGGCGGGCGTGTCATGACGGCGGCAGCAGAAGCCCAGGCAGAGGCCGTGCTCCTGGCCAGAATTGAGACCGGCTGTCGAGAACACCGCAGCAGAGACGCCGTTGCCGGCCCAGCCATCCGGTGTGAGATCGCGGTCATATCGCTGAATTCCGGCGATCAAGATCGAATAGGGCGCGAATAAGGTGGGGGATGCGCCGTGAGATTAGGTAGGTGTGGTAGTATCCCGCAATACCTAGGCCCCCCAAGAGTCTGGGATATTCGAATTTCTGCCTTCTATGACGACCGAATTGATCCTCCCGGCCCTCGACCCCAATACCGGGAAAATGGGGGAAAATTTTCAGCTGCACAGCTGAAAATCGGGAATTGAGAAAAAAAAAGTAGCTTTGCTTGGGAAACGGGAAGCTCCAATTTTTTGTCCAGCACTGAAGGAGCATTCGGGGTAAAAGTGGGTCCACAAGGAGCAGCCTAGCAGTGCAGATATTAGCAGAAGGTACAGAGCTGTAGCCGGGCGTTGGCGCGCCTGCCATCCCACCGTCGTTCATCCAGTCCTCCCAAAACACAACAAGTTGCTCGTCTGCATAGAGACGCAGAACACACACACGCACAAAAAAAAGCATACCTGCATAGATAAACGTGAAGAGTGCTCACACACCGCTTTCCAGAATGGCCTCGGCGCCGTCGGAGAAAGACCTGCAGGAGCTGCTCCGCCTCCTCACGACGACGCGGAAGCTGCCCATCATGCAAGCCATGAGCCAGGTCAAGGCCTTGCAGGCGGCCAACCTGCGAAGGTGAGGGACGATGCGGGCAGGCTAGCTGATGCCATACTTGTTATATTTTTTTATTTTTTTATTTTCCCGGCACTAACTTCAGATCGAAAGCATCCGGCAGATTGCTGATGCGCCGTCGGCGGAAGTACAGGCGGCCATCAACGATGCCGCCGGTGCCAAGGCGCTGCAGACCAGCTGCAAGTCGGCCGTGAAGAAGATGGAGAAGGCAGAGAAGACAAAGTCTGCAGGGTCTGCAGGGGCTGGAAATAAGCGGCCAGCCGACGACCGGGGGGGCGACAGCTCCGGCAGCAAGCGGGCCCGGTCTCAGCCTGCCCCGTCCTCCTCCACAGCTGGACACCCGTATCTACCGGCCACCATGACGCCGGCCGAGCTTGAGAGGTCGCTGGAGCTGCCCGTCTTTGTGCCTGAGGATGGAGAAGGAGAAGGAGAACGACAGGCAGAAGAAAGCGGCAGAGACAAAGATCGTATGGAGGCCACGGTCTTGCTGACTAATCGAGCACCACTCATGCTCGCCTTTGCAGTCGAGCTGCTGCGCTACACTATGCCGGAGCAGCCGCCGTCGAGCCGGCTCAGTCTGGCCCAGGCTGTCGTCAGCGCCAACGCCCGGTCCAGGGCCGCCAATCTCGGCATGGCCTGGGCTCGCGGCTCCGGCGATGGCGGCAGAGAAGACGACTGGGGCGCTGGCCAGCCGCGCGTGCGCATCATGGGTCGCCAGGTGGCCGTGCTGAAGCGAGGCGGATACACGTGGCGAGGAGAGGAGGATGTGGAGGACAGCGTGGCTAAGAGAAAGGAAGATGAGCTGGAAGTTGGAGAGACACAAGGCCTACTAGAAGTATCAGAAGCACCAACAACATTGCCAGCATCATCATCATCATCCCTACCAGCACCTCCGACAGTACGAACCCAGCCTCCCCCCGGCGTCTGGTCAGTCAGCCCGACCATCTCGCTGCGCGGTTCGACCTTTGTGGCCTATGCCACCACAATGACCGACCCGGCTGCCCAGCGTGCCGGCCTCCTCCGCGCGCACATGGCCGCCCATCCGCAGCTGCTCTCAGCCACCCACAACGCTTGGGCGTATCGCGTGCGCTCGGGCGGCCCTGACAGCGACTACACGGCGAGGATGCGCCAGGATGCCTACGACGACGGCGAGACGGGCTGTGGCGACTTTATGCTGCGCGTCCTGGCCGAGCTGGGCGCCGTCGACATCCTCGTCGTCCTGACGCGCTGGTTCGGCGGAACCATGCTGGGACCCGACCGCTGGCGCCTCATGCGCAACTGCGTCACCGGCGCCCTAGCCGAGCGCCTGCGCCGCACCGGTGCCGAGGTGGCCTTGGGCGGCGAGGCGCTGTGGGCGCTGGACCTAGAGGGACGGTCCACCAGCTCAGCGGCCGGCGGCGCGGGCAGCGCGGGCAGCGCGGGCAGCGCAGCCAGCTCGAGCCTCACAGCTGTGGTCGGCATGTCGACGCACCGGCCGGAAGCAGCACGGCAATATCTGCTCAAGAGCTTTGGCACAGCAGAAGACACTCAGGAGAAGGAGCCCAAGAGCAAGAAGAGGAAGACGGCCAAGGCGCTGGACGCCGAGAAGCAGGACAACCTCGCTCTGCTCCTTGGCGCCCTGCGCATGCTCTACGACAGCTGGGCCGACCATCTGACGGCGGCCGAGCTGGATCGCCGCGCCTGGAGCTGGTATGCGGCCGTGAGGCCCGACGTCGACATCGGCCCTGCTGGCTGGGGTGCCAAGGGCAAGCTGCGACTTAAGGATATTCTGGACCTGCGTCGACCACCCTCTTCTGAGAAGAAGGAAGAAGTGGTGGTATTGGAGGAGGTCGCGGAGACTACGACGACATGATGAGCAAGAGTGGGGTGGAGTGGGGGGGGAACAAGAAAGAAACAGAAGAAAAAAAATTGAAGCTTGTTCTACGGAGAGTAGACAGCGACCGAATTTCCCATCTATCGCCATTATAGGGAGTCTATCCGGCGGGTCTTTCGTCTTCACCTGGTCCTGGCCTCGACACTACTCGGTGCTCATCCGGTCGGCGGTCGTCCGGTCTAGCTGACCGCAACATTTATATGAGTACTTAAACGTCCCATCTTCTTGGGCCATGGCCTCACTCAGCTCTGAGCTGTCACCAAAACCCGCCAAACCCCCCCACTCTCAAACAACTGTCTGCACGTGACGCCTACGGAAACTATTGGCAAAGCTCTTTTGCTACTTTTTGCTGAGATAACGCTTTGTTTCGGTAAAACCTGTTCTGCCATTGGTCAGAAAGCCCTCGGCCTTGAAAGCCCTCGGTTCGGAAAGGCAGAAGGAGCAGCTTACCCCATTTTGGGGGTTTTTTTTTTAAACCTCTTAACCGGGGCAGCATTCGCACGTGCAGAAAAACAGCAGACGTCACCACTACCCTCCTCGTCCTCCGGCATACGAGAACAGGCCAACTGTTTTGCTCTCTTTTCTCTCTCCGCTCTTTCCGTCCTCTTTTTTCTCCTGCCAACGCCAATTTCTTTCGTCTGTGAAGTCGCCGGTCTGGGCCGATTGGGAAAGCAAACAGGAACTGCGGCTAGGCTGTGTGCTGCTACGCCAGACAGAAAAGCAGCTTTGCTACTCTTTGTCTATTTACCCCCCCGGTCACAAATACCGAGGAATATCTACCCGAGCTGATCATGCAATAGCCACGGACCGGGAGCTCTATCCGACTAGCATATCCAGTTTCCACCCGATTTGTTTGTGCCCTCCCTTCCCTCTTTTTCTACCCCACGATCGCATCGTCGCAATTCGAGCAGCAGCAGCATCAGCAGCAGAGCCATGTTTGCGGCCGCCACAGCATCATCATCTAGCAGCCAGGCGGTGGCAGTGCGCGCTTGCTGGAGAGCAGCAGCAGCAGCAGCAGCCACCACTGGCCCGGTAACGCTACTAGTTCCAGTATCAGCAAGGCGGCACAGCTCGTCGAATGCGCCTCGACGCGCCACCACGACTGCAAGCGCCACTGCGCCATTTCTCGGCTACTCAAACGCGCGACGGCGACATGCCCAGCTCATCTATAGCAGCCGCAGCCGCAGCCACCACCGCCCACGGTTCTTCTCCACGAGCCAACGCCGGCGCAACGGCGACGAAGCCGGCGACGCGTTCGACCCCCACAGCATCGAGCGAGAGAGCGACCAAGTGGATGTGTGCATCGTGGGCGGCGGGCCGGCCGGGCTGAGTGCAGCGATCCGGCTGAAGCAGCTGGCCAACGAGGCCGGCAACGAGGACTTCCGCGTGCTGCTGCTGGAGAAGGCGGGCGAGATCGGGGCGCACATCCTGTCGGGCGCCGTGATCCAGCCGGACGCCGTGCAGGAGCTGATCCCCAACTGGCTGGACGAGGACAACCCAGACCGTTTCGAGTTTGCGACGCCGGCCGCCGGCGACAAGATGCGCTTCCTGACAAAGACGATGGCCATCCCGGTGCCGGTGCCGCCACAGATGCACAATCACGGCAACTATATTGTCAGCCTGAACCAGTTTGTCAGCTGGCTGGGCGCGCGGGCCGAGGAGGTCGGCGTTGAGGTGTACCCGGGCTTCGCGGCGTCCGAGGTGCTGTACGCGCCGGACGGTTCGGTGCGCGGCGTGGCCACCAACGACGTCGGCATCGGCCGCGACGGCCGGCCCAAGGACACGTTTGAGCGCGGCATGGAATTCCACGCCCGCGTCACCCTCTTTGCCGAGGGCTGCCACGGCAGCCTGAGCAAGCAGGTGATCAAGCGGTTCGACCTGCGCCGCGACAGCGACCCGCAGACGTACGGCCTCGGCATCAAGGAGGTCTGGGAGGTGCGTCCAGAGGTCTTCAAGCGCGGCGAGATCGTCCACTCGCTCGGCTACCCGCTGCCCTATGACACGTACGGTGGCGCCTTCATGTACCACTTTGGCGAGAACCTGGTCAGCATTGGGCTCGTCACCGCGCTCGATTACCCGAACCCGTGGCTGTCGCCCTACAACGAGTTCCAGAAGATGAAGCAGCACCCGCTGTACCGCTCTGTCCTCGAGGGCGGCAAGTGCATCTCCTACGGCGCCCGCGCTCTCATCGAGGGCGGCTTCCAGTCCATCCCCAAGGTCGCCTTTCCGGGCGGCGCCATCGTCGGCGACTCGGCCGGCTTCGTCAACGTGCCCAAGGTCAAGGGCACCCACAATGCCATGCGATCGGGCATGCTGGCCGCCGAGGCGGCCTGGAACGCGATGGCAAGTGGGAGCGGCAGCGCCAGCAGTGCTGATGCTGGTGCTGATGCTGATGCTGATGCTGCTGCTGTAAAGGAGGGTGAAGAAGAAGAAGAAGAGTACGGCACCAGTCGAGACCACGGCAACACGGTCTTCTTGTACGACTACGAGGACGCGCTGCGGCGGTCGAGCATCTGGAAGGAGCTGCGCGAGGTGCGCAACATGCGGCCGTCGTTCCAGACGCCGCTGGGGCTCTACGGCGGGCTCGTCTACTCCGGGCTCGAGGGCTTCGTGCTGCGCGGCCGCGTGCCTTGGACGCTGCGCCACCGCCACGCCGACCACGCGGCCACCAAGCGGGCGGACCAGTGCCGCCGCATCGACTACGCCAAACCCGACGGCAAGATCACCTTTGACATCCTGACCAGCGTGTCGCGCACCGGCACCAACCACGAGGAGGACGAACCGGTCCACCTGCAGGTCAAGGACTGGACGAAGCACACCGCTGAGACTTTCCCGGCCTTCCAGGGCCTCGAGAACCGCTTCTGTCCTGCAGGTGTCTACGAGTACGTTGACGACGCGAGCCAGCCGCAGGGCGTGCGCTTCCAGATTAATGCCCAGAAGTAGGTTTTTTTTATACTTTTTTCTGTTCTTTTTTTTACTCTTTCCTTCTTTCTTTCTCTTTCTTTCTCTTCCTCCTCTTGGCTTCCTCTTTCTTTCTTCCACCTGCTAACCATTCAGCTGCATCCACTGCAAGACGTGCGACATAAAGGCGCCCAACCAGGACATCAATTGGCAGGTGCCGCAAGGCGGCGAAGGACCCAAGTATTATATGACGTAAGACAGAGGAGGGCCGGGTCAGCCTGCTGCATACTCTTAAGAAGCAAGGGGATAAAACAAAACAGAGAAATAAAGAAATAAAGAGGCGTTCGCACTTGTAATACAGGACGGCTCACTTCGTGTAAATAACATACGAGCGAAAAGACAGAAAGGAAAAGAAAAGAAACAAAACAAAACAAAGCAAAACAAAACGCAAGAAGATCCAAAAGAAAGTACAGAAAAGTGTTGCGACGCGCGAAGGAAGAGCGCGTCTCATTTTGCATAGACGAGCTTTAATGAGTGGTGTGAGTTTCCACATTTTCTGCGCCCGAGAGAAGAGGGTGTGTGCTAGGGTGTGCTCGTCGCAAATAGAAGAAAGCTGTCAAGAAGTGAAACCAGTGTCTGCTGCAGACGTTTCTTCTTGATGCGCAGCTTCAGGGCAGCCGCAAGTGTGCATAACTCGTACTCGTAAGCAGCCAACGGTCTCGCTCATAGCTCATACATATTAGGTAGTACAGTGTGTATCTTACAATGCGCCATGTGGTCGTCTGCCTGGCCGTTGCCTGGCCTGCACGTTGGCCAGGCTCACCCGTCTACCCGTACGTACTTGCAGAAGCGAGATACGGGCTGCATCGTCAGACCGACAAACAGCAGAAGCAGAAGCCGACGCCATTCGGCGGGTGGTCTTTCACATCAGCTTCTAAAGTAGGTGTACGAGGGCCACGGTTCGCCTGGCAGGCTGACTGGGAATGCCTTGCCTAAATGAACCTCAGCCAACCACGGAAACGGTATCTGCACTTGAAACCTTGTGCGCATGACTGCGATGTCTCGGTTGGTGGTTTTGTGTTCCGTTCGAGAACGCTTGTGGAAAGAGAGTGTGTGGCAGAAATTGCTTCGGAGTAGGTCAGAAGCACAAAGATAGACCTATTTTAAAAAATGAGTCACAGCCACAGATGGGATGCAATGCACGGAATAGGTGGTGTGCGAGTACGAGCAACGGATAAGCAAGGCTGGGGGGGGAAGAAAAAGCGGGAGGAGCAGGGGCTCTGGTTATATTGATACCGCTATCGCTAAATTGGATAAGGGTCGTCATCAAGGGTGTGTGGGCGGATGACCTCGGCCGGGTGATTAGTATCTTTAAAGTAGTAACTGTACTCCGTACGAGTGCTGTGTATGCACGAGTGAGTGCCCCGTACTCTTAGATCAGGGGCGCAAAGAACCAACGAAAAGGGTCGAGGACGCGACGATCAACCCCCTTTATTCGACACGAGAAAAGGATGATATTTCGGCTGCGCTATCTATGTGAAGAAGCTGTGAAGAGGATAGTGAAGGATTTCATTGCTTGAATGATGTGTGGGCGGTGCGGTAGAAGAGGGGTGTGTGGTTTGAAGGCGTACTCGTAGGAGAGCGAAGAGATATGACGGAGAGGAAGAGAGGTATGTAAGCTGCAAAGAAGAAGGGAAGGAAATAAAGACAGACAACAGGTAAGACAAGACAGGATGTGAAAAATGGGAGAAATGAATGGGAAAAGAGCGTTGGCATTGTCGTCTCTACTCGTACGCGAGATTCGCATGTTGCAATCGAGTCAACCTCGTGTTTCAGCCGCTGAACAGAGAGGACGGCCTCTCAGTCTTCCGCTAAATCTGTTGGCTGTATGCAGGCGTTCAGGGGGGGGGTGTAGCAGAGAGACGGCTGTTTGCCCTGCATACTTTACTCCGTAGTGGATTGCCGAGGGCCCCATATTAAAATCTACTCGTACGGAGTACCAGTACAAACAGCCTCCCTGCCGCTGGTCGCCTAGGCAGCAACGGTGCGTTCGCATCAAAACAACTCGAAAAAAGGGATGACCGCCAAGCGCATCCTCTGATTGGGTGCAGGGACCTCTCATGCTGCGGCTGCCTGCAGCCAATCAACAGCCTGGTTGCCCCTCCATCAAACAGAAAAAGTAGGGGAAATAGATGGAAAAGATGGAAAAGATTAAAAAAGAGGAAAAGAAAGAAAGAAGAAAAAAAAAAGAGAAAAAGAGAAAGAGTGGGCCAGACGCCGCAGCAACAGCCCAAAGATTCCGGGGGCCCTCTTTTCTGTTTGTCGGTCGGGGGGTTCCAGTAAGGAGACAGCACTAGCAATAATAGTGCTGCTACATACTCCGTACTGCACAGCTAACTCCCGTAGCTTGCGCTTTCGCAAAGAAAAAGCTTTCCCCATCCTCTTTGCTGCACAAACCTCTCCCCCTGTCAGCTACATAGTATGGCCTTGCGCTTATAAGAAAGCAGGAGCTCCCACTCGCTCCGCCCAAGTGCCAGCCACATGTGTGTCGCTTTGCTCTGTGCGGAGCTGTGCCTGATCTGACGTATCTTCGCCTCCCTCTTGTTGCTGCTGCTGCTCTCTTTCCCCTTCCGTTTTTAATTATTTAATTATTATTTTTGTTCCCCTTCTCGGTGTCGCCTCACCAGCCACAAGAGGCGTGAGCTACCTTCCGAGTATTGTCAAAAACACGCCCTTCTTCGCTTGGAAGCTGCACGGGCTGCATTTCGGCACCTTCCCGCCGTTGTCGTCATTGCTCGTCTTCCCCCACGACGCGGCTTCCCTTCTCCCCTCCTTCTCACCCCCGCCTCGTCCCTTCCTCAAATAGGACGGAGCTCCTTCCCTCTCTACCCTCTCGTCGCGCTCTCTTGCCTTTCTGTGCTGGTCGACGCCAGTCGTTCTCGCTCCCCCATAGCGACTTGTGCAAACAAACTGCAGGAAATCAACGAATCGGGTCTGGACCTCGTATTTCGTTCTTTGCTCGGCTGTCGACAAGAGCTTACTACCCTGGTGCTAAAGCTCTTTTAATATCATCGTGAAGAGCTTCCTCTTCCCACCCTCTCACGCCTTCAAACAGGCTCATCACAGATTTTGGCCTCGAAAGTCCAGAGAGGACAGTGAAGAAGAAAAAACAATAAAGAAAGAACAAACCCTTGTCTCACGTCCCACGTGCAGTTGAAGTGTGAAAAAAAAATAGCAAAGAAAACTGCCCATTCTTGTCTCCCTATCTTTCTGTCTCTACCTCACCGTCTCCTCCGAGCCTCTTTCACACAACGACATCACCTTCAGTAGCCTTTTCAGGGGGAGACATTTACTTGTTTATCTCCCACGTCGGTAAGACTGCCCATCAATCATCCATTTTGCGTCTCATGTTTGGCCCCCTTGCATTCTCCTTGCATTCTCGTGGCTACTCCCAGCCACATGAAGCCATGAGTGTTTCCTTGGCTCCAGAGGAAGCTTCCCACCGCCACATGATACTGAACATGCTGCGTACTACGGCGCCACGTGGAGGTCGAGGCTAACATGTCCCTGTTGGCTTTCACAGGCTCACTCTATCTTCCATCCGCAGACCGCAGATCGGCAGCAAAGATGGAGGTCATCCACACACACCCCACAAACGCCCTGCAGGCAAAGGCTTTCACCGCCCCTGGCTCGCTGTCGTTTCCTACGGGCCACAGCGAGCTCACGCCTCCACTCGACACCAGCAACCAAAAGCAGTCGTCGTTCGGGTCCGCCAGCGATCCGCCGCAAGCCGGTACCGACGCCGCAAGCAGTTTTGGTACGGACGTGACCCCAACAACACCGGCTGCGACGCCCGGTGCGACTCACGGCGGAAGTGGCTTGACACCAACTCTACAGTATGTTAATATGTTACCATACCATGTCCTCCGTGTCTCCTAGTGTGGGCTTCAGTGTGGCTTACCTCAATTGTTTAAGGAATATCGTCGCTACAGTCAATCTGGCTTGTCGGCTGGATCTGAAGACGATTGCGCTGCACGCCCGCAATGCAGAGTATAACCCAAAGGTAAGGAGAGACATTGGCGAAACTACTGCACTGCTGAACGTTTACACGTCGCTTCAGGATGCTAAACAAAAGTTTCTGCGCAGCGTTTTGCGGCAGTCATTATGCGCATCCGCGAGCCCAAGACAACAGCTCTGATCTTTGCCAGCGGAAAGATGGTCGTGACTGGCGCCAAGTCCGAGGACGATAGCAAGCTGGCGTCACGAAAATATGCTCGGATCATCCAGAAACTAGGCTTTAATGCCAAGTTCACCGACTTCAAGATCCAAAACATAGTCGGCTCATGCGACATCAAGTTCCCCGTCCGTCTTGAAGGCCTGGCCTCGCGTCACCACAACTTCAGCTCCTACGAACCCGAGCTCTTCCCAGGCCTGATTTATCGCATGATCAAGCCCAAGATCGTGCTGCTCATCTTTGTAAGCGGCAAGACGGTGCTCACTGGCGCCAAAGTCCGCGAGGAGATCTACCAGGCGTTCGAGATGATCTACCCTGTGCTGCAAGGTTTGTATTTCCCTCAGACTCGTGCTAAGTGAGCCGTTTTCCATTAGGTCGTGAGTCGTGAGCTAACGCGTTGCTTCTCGATAGATTTCCGCAAGGTGTAAGCCACTCTCTCGGATGCTACGAGTGACTTGCTATTTTAGTCAACCCCCGCCCTCCTCTCCTCTCTCCGTCAAAACAAAATCATATCTACGAAACAATCATCTTCTTCATGGCCTTTCTTGAGCATGAAGCTCGTCGAGGAATCGGCGAAATGTAAAAATTATCTGGACTCGACATACATTGCTTTTCACTCGCATTGCATTGGCGTTAAACAAGTAGGCAAGAGGTGGGAGTTTGGGAAGAGGCATAAGATAAGGACTCGGTGTTTTTTTCCCCCTTTTTTTTCCTTCTTCTTTTTTCAGCTTTCATGATCAGGTTAGGGGTGTGTATGAACTCGGCGACTTGCGGGATTAGTCTACGTTCAGCAGCTCGGCTTAGCTAAGACAAACAAAAAGAGAAAGAGAGGAGAGAGGCGTAGACATGCGTACGACTCTCTCCCTCCATTCTGCTACCGTTTTCAAGCAACGTTTTTAAACTATTCGGACCCATGATTTTTGTCGTGACGGGGAGAATAGAGGAGCGATGCAAGAAACAAGCAGGGAAGGCTTCATCACAGAGACTTGTTGATTGCTGAGGAAATTTAAATTTGTCTGCGTGCTACGGTAAGGAGGCCTTTGCAAGCTCTTCCTGGAGGATGAGTCCTGGCAGACCGCCGCGACTCCCATCGTGGCAGACAACGGCCTTCCAGGACGCCGCGGCGGTGGCCTGTCCGAGCTCGTGCTCTGGTTCAGCAGCAGCACCGCCTTGGTGGTGTTTCCAGGCCCATTTCTGGCGGAAGGCCTCTGGGGGGCTGCGGACGATGCAGTCGACAATCTTGCTGCCGAGGACGGGGAGGAACTTGAAGCCGTGGCCGCTGCCGCCAGTAGCAAAGAAGAGGCCGCGCCAGCGCGGGTGGTAGTCGATGAGGAAGTCGGCCGTGGGCGTGTCGGTGTACCAGCAGATGCGCGTGCGGCCAAAGGGTCGGTCGGCCAGGCCGGGCAGCGGCACGATATCGCGCAGGCCGCGGCGCAGGTCGGCGGCGCCTTCTGGGGGTATCTGGAGGCTGGGGTCGTCCTGGAGCGTGAAGGGCACCGAGAGGATGGCCAGCGAAGAAGAGGACGAGGACGAGGACGAGGACGTAGTCGAGGGGACCGGGTTGATGTAGCCGTAGCCGTGACGGGCCACCTTGAGCACGCGGCTGTCCGGCGCTGGGGGAATGACAAATAGGCCGCTGCTGAGGTTCAAAACAACGGGCATGTGGGCAACGCGGGCATGCTCGTCGTCGGCCAGAGGGACGTAGCCGAGGACTTGGCCGGTGGCAGCCAGAGAGCCGGCCAGGCCGGAGGGCTCAGAGGACGCGGACGATGGTGAAGACGAGGACGAAGACGAAGACGAAGACGAAGACGAGGGAGAAGCATCCAGCAGCGCCTCTGTCCAGGCGCCCGCGGCCACGACGACCAGGTCGGCCGTGAGGGTGCTACCGTCAGCCAGAGAGACGCCGGTAACGGTGGTGGTGACGGTGGTGGTGACGGTCTCTGCCGTTGTCGCTGTCGTCTCTTTACAGAGCGAGAGCACACGACCGCGCACAAAGCGGACGCGGCCGGTCCTTCGCACACGCTTCAGCATCCAGGCCATGCTAGCCTCAGCATTCGCCCAACCGCTGGCGCCGTTGAGATAGCCCCACGAGCCGGTGGAGCCGCCGGTGCCGACGGCGGCCCGGATGGCCTCTGGATCAGGCAGGAGTTTTAATCTGGGGAGAGAATCAGCCTGCATGCCGCCATCATTTCTCTCTCTCTCTCTCTCTCTCTCTCTCTCTCCGTTACACACCTCTTTGCTAGATAAGGATCCCCTTCTGCCATGGCCTGGACGTTGGCCCAGCTCTCACGGACGTAGTCTAGGCCGGTCTTCTTCTCGCCTGGCAGCTTCGTCTTCTGGTCCTCGTCGTCGGCGTCGGCAATCACGATGAGTCCCGACTCCGCGTACCGGCCCTCACCACCAATGTAGTCCTGCTGGCCGGCACCGGCTTCAGCTTCGGCTTCGGCTGGCCCCCGCCACAGCGCTTGCGCCTCGTTCGCTAGGGCCGCATACGCCGGGTCGGCATAGTCTGGGCGGATGATGCGCGAGCTGTCGATGCTAGCGGCATCGCGGGCTGGAAAGTGCCGGTCGTCGTCGTCGTCGTCGTCGTCGTCGTCGTCGTCGTCGTCGTCATAGTCGTTGTCGGAGCCGCGATCAACAACGGTGATGGTCGTGCGGGCAAACTCTGGGCGGCGGGTCAGGGCATCGGCGGTGCTGAGGCCGAAGACGCCGCTGCCGATGATCAGGATGGACTCTGGCGAGGTAAAGGCCATGGCCACGAGAACAGCTCTGCGAGGAAGGCTGTGAGAGAGAAATTCAAAGTTGAGAGGCCGGGAGATGCGATATCAACGCTTTTTATGTGCAAAAATGTCCAGTCGGTCGCATTGTCGCAGCGGTGGGCAGCATTGGCTCCAAATATTACCATGCTCGGCTAGAACATCCCATTCGAGTACATTTTGGCAGGCTGGTCTATGAGTTGATTGGCGTGATTGGCGTGATAGGCATGATAGCTTGATAGCTTACACCGGCGCCGTATATCGGCCGTGGCAAAATTGGCGCTATGCACTCTGCAGGGCGTAGATGTCACAATAGATGGTGGGTTGCTTCTGGAAGACTGTTGTGGCTGTGCACTTATGCGCCACAGAAACAGCCACAAACGCTAAAAAGTTACAGCGAGCTGTATTGGGAGCTTGCAAGCTCTGTAAACGTTACTCTCGCGCATCGACGACAACACAACGACAACACAGTAGCAGCGACAGCTATGCGAATGCCCATAGACCTACACAGACGCTTCCCGGAGACCAAACCACCGGCTGATGGCCTCGTCTAAATGCAGAGCCGCATCTGTCCCCCGCCATCGTGATCGCACGCAAACGGACGAAAATCGTGGACAGGGGCCCTTACTTTTTCTCTTCTAGACGACCTCTACTCCAGACCAATATCCGCCATGGCGTCCAACAACCGCTTCCCGCCCCGGCCCCTGAACAAAAAGTCCGTCTTTGACCGCCAGCGTGCCGAGGCAGAGGCCAAGCGCCAGCGTGAGGCCGCTGAAACGGCCGCCATCTACGAGGACTTCGTCAAGAGCTTTGATGATGGCGGCAGCGGGCGAGAGCGAGACGGTGGCGCGCACGCGCACGCAGCCCCCACGATTGCGGGCAGGGCCGAAGCTGCCCTGCCGCTGCAGCCACCCACGCTCCTGCTGGGCAGCGGCGGGCGACGGCACTTTAGCATGCCCACGTCGGGCCCGACTTCCATGCGCAACAGCGGGCCCGGCAGTTTAGGTCCGGCACCGTCATCTGCACAGGGCGACCGACGGGGCCGGGACGAGCACCCGGTAGCACCACCACTAAGGCGAGGAGGAGGAGGAGGAGGAGGAGGACCAGCTTCTGGTGGCCGTCTGTCGGCCTTTGACGACGATAGCAGCGACGAGGACGGCGGCAGTGGTGCAGGTATCGGTGGCAACAATGGCAGCCGGTTCTCAAGCCTCATTCCTGGTACCAGCTCCTCTGTGGCCCCAGTGGGCAGCAGCAGCCTCGCCAGCACGGCGGCCGACAGGGCCGAGGGAAGAGCAGCCTCGAAGCCGACGATCCGCCTGGCCAGCCTTCCGCCTAACATGTCACCTGCGGCCGTCCGGGCACTTGTCACGCCCACCGGCCTCGCCGTCGAGGGCGTACTGATGCTGCATGCTTCTGCTGCATCCACCACCTCTTCAACCTCCGTTGGGGCAGCCGCGTCGACAGAGCGCAAGGCTGCCGCCGCCATCGTGACGCTGGCCGCCTCCACCGCCGCCAGCGACATTGACGCTGCCGTCAGCGCACTGCAGAACCGCTACCTCGGCTACGGCTACTACCTCAACCTGCACCGCCACCTATCCTCGGCTGTCATCGCCGCCACCGCCGCCGTGTCCGTACCGTCCTCGTCCTCGTTCTCGTCTTCGTCCTCCTCATCCGCCGCCCAGCCCTTTGGCGCCAGGCCCGTACCGCCCGCACGTCTGGACGGGTCGTCCTCGGCCTCGTCGGGCTACGCGCCGCCTCCCCAGCTCCACTCTGCCGCCCGCGGGGGATATTACAATCGCGGCCGAGGCGGCATCCCCCCGCCGGCCTCGTTTGCGCCCCCGGGCAGCGGTGGAGGCAATGCTGCTGTCGTCAGTCGTGACGGGCTGCTTTACGTGCCTGTGCAGCCGCCGCGCGATATCAAGAAGCTTCGCATGATCCACAAGGTGGTGGAGAACGTGCTCAGCCAGGGCCCCGCGTTCGAGGCCCTGCTGATGAGCCGCCCAGAGGTGCAGCGCGAGGAGCACTGGGCCTGGATCTGGGACGCCCGCAGCGAAGCCGGCGTCTGGTACCGCTACCGTCTCTGGGAGACCGTCACGGGCCACCAGACGAAGAAGGGTCACGGTAGGTACATGCCCTTCTTTGAGGGGAGCCATGCCTGGAAGATCCCGGACGACCCGCTGCCCTTTGAGTTTGTCACGGGCGTCACCGAGTTCGTGTCGGACTCCGAGTACGGCAACTCGTCCGACGACTCCGACTACGACGGAGGAGCAGATGCAGCAACTGCAGAAGGTGGAGGTGGCAGTGGCGGTGGCGGTGGCGGGTCAGCGGCAGCTGCCGGAGGAGCAGCAGCCGGAGGCGGCGACGAGGACATGTTTCTCAACCCGATCGAAAAGGCAAAGCTGGCACATCTGCTGGCGCGGCTGCCTACAACCCTCTCAAAGCTACGCAAGGGCGACATTGCACGTGTGACCTCGTTTGCCATCCGGCATGCCAGCCGCGGCTCCGACGAGATCGTCGACATGATTGTCTCAAACATCGAGACTCCGTTCGCCTTTACGGCCGCCAACCCCAACTACCACCGGGCTGACGAAGGAGAAACTACGGCAGCAGCAGCAGCAGCAGCAGAGGAGCCCGGCGCCCAGCGCGACATGAGCGGAGCGAAGCTGGTCGGCATCTACGTTGTGAGCGACATCCTCTCGTCCTCGGCCACGAGCGGCATCCGCCACGCCTGGCGCTACCGGCAGCTGTTTGAGACGGCCCTGCGCAGCCGAAGAGTTTTTGAGGGCCTCGGGCTCATGGCCGAGAGGCTCAAATGGGGCCGTCTGCGGGCAGACAAGTGGAAGCGCAGTATTGGGCTCGTCCTCGGCCACTGGGAGGGCTGGTCCGTCTTCTCTGCCGAGACTCAGGAGTATCTCGTGACCAGCTTCGAGAAGCCGCCCAGCGCGAAGAAGGCCAAACAGGATGCCGACGCGGCAGCCGCCGGCGACGCGGCGCCAAAGAAGGGAGGACGGTGGAAGACGGTCGATTCGGCAGCGGCAAAGCCCGTCGAGCAGTCTGGCTTTCAGCCCGCCGCAGACGGCGCCAGCAATGTTGACGACAGCGGCAACGAAGACGACAACGACGACGGCGCATACCGGTCGGAGTACACAGATGACGAAGAGCTCGATCTGGCGTGTCTGGACGAGGAGGACATTGACGGCGAGCCGATGAGCGACTTTGAACTAGACGGCATCCCGCTGACGGCAGCCGAGATTGAGGCCCTGATCGGTACCGACGTTGTCGTGATGAGCGAGGAGGGCGAAATCGGGTCGGATGACGATGCTGTCGGCATGAGCGGCCTGTCAGACCAGGGCGACGGTGATGGTGACGTAGAGATGGAAGACAGCGGTGGTGTCAATGCGAACGCCAGCAGCAGCAGAGGACACGTCGCAGAACCAGAAGAGCCAAAGACGGAGACAAAAACTATCGGAGGCTTCCATATTGTGGCTGCTGCTGCTGCCGCCGCAAGACCGTCGCGCAAACGGATGCGCGCTGTGGACATGTTTGCAGACGCCGACGCCGACGCCGACGCCGACGCCAAGGACGGCAGATGAGGAGGCTGTCGTATTATGATTTATATAACGAAGATATGTTCATTGTTTATGGCTGACTATCACCTGCATTATTAGTAGTAGTATAATTACCAACAGTCAGCTTGGACAATCATCCCCCGAGAGGCAAACTCCAGGGCTTACATAAGATAAACTTTGCCTTGTAATGCCCAATCCTCCTTCTCCAGCGCCGTGCCCCTTCTCCTGCCGTATTTGGACGGCGCACCACACACACACACACACACACACAATATATGACCCACATTTCTGCGGGTCTGGCCAATGAAAACTTGCTCAATCGGCCTACCGCTCCTCCCCTCGCAGAGCGAGCGCAAAGAACGCACACCAACCCCACCAAACCGTAGCATCTCCTTCTTTCCCATTTCTCCCTGTTCCGTTCATGGCAGGAAGCATCCGCCCGTTTACCCAGTCACAAAATCAGTGACTTTGTCAAAAGGTTTTTACTCATTACTCATATATTCCGTAAAAGGGGCAGCCGTGCTGCCCGCCTTGTAGCAGTAGTATGCAACTGCTCTACGGCCCGCGAAGCAGAAAGCTGTCCCCCCCTTGAAGTCTCGTAACGCTGGCTGTCAGATGTTTAACCTTAGCAAGAAAAATAGCAGTCGAAAATACAAGGCTATATAGTAAGGAGTATAGCACAGGGCCTCGGACCGCAGTTAGACGCTAATCCGTGAATCGCACATCGTTTCGAAACAAACTACGAGTACACGCGCTGTCCTTCACCAAATCACATTCCTCCACCACCAAAACTGTGGCTGCTAGAAGGGCAGGACAGGACAGGTACAGGCACAGATCCACCACCGCTCTCCGAGATCCCTCTTCTGGTCACCATTTTTTTTAAAGTGCAGCCTTTAAAGAGGTGGATTGACCTTCTTTGAGAGGAGGGCCTGTCTTAATTTAATTTTTCTTTGGTGTTTTTGACAAACTTCCTGATCTCGGGCCTTCTTCCCCAACTTCCCCAACCTGAAATGGACCATTCTGCACCGGCTCGGGCATACCATCAAACACTCCTCAGCAGTCCCAGTCCTAGCAATCAGAAATCGTAATACCGCCTCACCTACGGAATACGGACGGAGTATACCGAAGGGGTGGTCTCTCTCTAAAGGCCCTCCACTCTTCATTTCGGCTGACCACCGGGTCATATGAGGGTCTTGTTTTTTCTCATCTCATCTCCCACATCCAAACTCACTGGCAATTGCTCTCTCTGTTATGCCGCACCCCAATCTTCACTTGTTCAAAAAGTAGGCATTTCTTCTGCCTTCCTCGCCAGCTCTTATTCCTTTTCCCTCCCGCATCTCACTGCATCTCTTGGGCCATAAACGGAAAACTGCCTCAATCATACGCCCCACCACCTCAGCCTGTCATTGAGCACGTTTCTGCGGCCTGTCCAGTCCATTCCTTTCAATCTTTTTTGGTCCTGGCAGGCCTCTTTCGGCCAATCAATCATCTGTTCCTCGACAGGGACGGCAAACAGAAGAAAGGTCTAGAGAAAGACAGACACAGTCGAGTCGACGTCCGCCAAGCACAGCTCAGAACGGTTGTGACCTTGCTCTCTTCAGCTCCAGCAGTGGGTCTTGCGAGACGTCCAGAGAGGGACACAAAGAGTCGACATTGATCTTTCAAAGACGGGCCAGGCACAAACCTTTTTGCAAGGCGCACGGCGTGCCATCATCCAGCCTCCTCCCTCGTCTGCCGCCGCGCTGCCGTCTGGCTCTTCCACATCAGGACCTCCCAAAGTGTCTTGACTGCCTCGTGTCTGAACGGTCTTTGAACGGTCTGGACCGAGATAGTCAAGGCTCTCTCTCTATCCAACCTCCTAGCTGCCGCCCCGGCTGCTTGTTTGGATGCTGCCGCAGGTGGTGTGAGAAGGTTTCTGCAAGGCACGCACATCGCCCCCCCCGTACCCTCCTCCCTCCTTCCCTCTCTCCCTGCTGGCACGTTGCCGGCCGGTCAACGCGGAATCAGATACAGCTGTGTCAGCGCTTTTGCCTTGTCGTCGTCCCCGCTCCGACGAAAGGGACAGACGGGTACCTCGCACACCCGCCTCTGCTGTCGTCTCTCGCGCTTCTACTAGAGCACGTCTTCAG
This sequence comes from Leptographium procerum, assembly GCA_000806385.1. NCBI lineage: Eukaryota > Fungi > Ascomycota > Sordariomycetes > Ophiostomatales > Ophiostomataceae > Leptographium > Leptographium procerum. Next base: position 48,240 of record JRUC01000033.1, read on the forward strand.
AAGCATCCTCAGCCACAGTTTGCCTTGCACGAGCCGTTCCATAACAACTTGAACTAGGTCCCCTGTGGCCGAGCCATACCCCTTTTGTCATCTGCTGTGCAAATCGGCGTTGGAACGAGCTGCGGGCCGTCCTCGCTCACAATCCTCTCGTCATCGCCTCCACTCTGTTCCCGATCTTTTCCCCATCCCGTTCTTCTCGTCAGGTATTTATCTGATCTCGGCTTGTTTTTCTTGCTCCTCTTGAGGACTCCTTACCGCAACGATGCCTATTATAAGAGGTGTCAAGATGGCCTGGTACGTGCCTTGCTTCTTATCACCTGCTTCTTCTCTCTCCTAGTTTCCGCTTTCCCCCCTTTTGTTGTTTATTTTCTTTGTTTCTCCTCTTTTTTTATTTTCTTTTCCTAGGTACTTATTCGGCTGCTAAGTTTACCCCATCTGTCTTCTTTGTTTGTGTGTTTGTTGTGTTTGTTGTGTTTGTCCTCTGCACTCCAACATACACGTCCTTTACCCTCTACAAGTCGTTCCTATGTTCCGAATCCTCTCGTGCAGTTCGTACGCCCAATCCACAGCGGGCTGGCGGCTAACCTGTTGCATCTTCGCAGTGAGCCATGCATTCGTGGCCACCGTTCAACAAAGTGCAACCATGCCGATGAGCGGTTGATGGTCTCCGTGCGGAAACCCGGCCGGCCGCTAAGCGTCTGTCCCCATCCGCCCGACAATGCGTGTTCGTGTGGCAATGTCACGGCTGCAATCCCCCGTGCCCGCAAATGCGGCTGCGGTTCGAAGCCCAACGGAAAGACATCCAAGGCCTCGCCGACTAGAAGGGCATTTCACTCGCCCATAACTTCCGCTCCGCCAGCGGCTCGCAACCGTTTCGATCCCAGCGCTTTCGAGAGGACCGACCCCAACCAAGTCAACATCCACCCCGCCCCGGCACTTTGGAATGGCCCCAGTGCACCACCACCACCCGCGGGCGTGATGCAGATGTCGGGGGGTCAGAATGGCAACTCATACATGCTACCGCCTGGAGCGGTGTCATACCCTACACAGCAAGACGAAAGGTCAGCGGTATTTATGCAGGCCACCGGCCCGTTTCCAAATGGCTACCAGCCTCAGGGCCAATCCAGTTCTTCCCTGTATGGAGACCACAACAACAGTTTCGGTCCCTACTTTAGTCCCGCGATGGATATGTCGCTCTCCCTCGGTCAGATGCCGCAGTCCACAGACGGTCTCGGCAACATGGATCTTGGCATAGGACAGCCCTTGAATGGAGCAGATAATATACCTAGCTTTGACGAGCTCCCGGTTCGGGAGGCACAAGTGAGCGCAAGCGCACCCAAGCGCTCGTGCTGCTCGGGGAGGTCGCCACAGACGCCGGCCCAGTCTCCGGTGCACACGCCGACGTCGAGCCTGAACTCGCTGAGCAGCAATATTGGGACTGCGAACTCTGCCCACTATTCCGCCTCGACCCCGATGTCGTCGTCGTACTCGTCGCAGCATCCGATGCTAAAAGCGGAAAGCAGCGACGGTAGTCTGCAATCACTGCCTCTGTCTAGCGTGCCGTCAATACAGACCGCCATGAAACCAAACGGCATAGATGGCCACCCACCGAATGGGCCATTTTCTATAGCGCAGACTGCCGAATCTGCTGGCGGCCCGATGTTACTGCCTTCGGACGCAGTGTATGGAAATTTCACTAACAGCAACGGCACACCGATTTGGTACAAGTACAATCCGGGCTACGGCACGGTGACAGCACCATTGCAGCCGTCACAGTGGCCCGCAGGCCTGACGGCGTCAGCTAACCCGGCGCCGATTGATCCACACTTGCGGTTTGAAGAAGCATCATTGTCCGCGTCGGCATTCCCTGTTTCTGCCGAGGACACCTGTGCAGAATCACACATGTGTGCATGCGGCGATGAATGCGAGTGTGTTGGTTGTGTGGCACACCCGTACAACAACGCAACTCAAAGCACGGTCCAGGCAGCCTGGTCTACCATGATGGACGATGCCACCGACGGCCGTGGCCCATGCCATGGCACAATGAAGCCTTTGGCAGCAGCAGCAGCAGCATCAACAACAAAATTGGCAGCGGCGACGGCGGCGATGTTGGGAATAGCGGTGCCACAAAATCCAGCTACAGACGGGTCGTCTCCACAGCAGCATACTCCATCAGACACGTCAGGAGCAGAGGACCAGGTGTCTCTCTCTGCAGATGATTTCTTTTTCGTCAGCTACTCAGTCATGGGCTGCAGCGGTGAGGGGCTGACATGCCCTTGTGGTGAAGACTGCGAGTGCGTTGGCTGCACCATCCACAACAACACAGAAAGTCGGGAACATTAGGGGCCGTTTACGATTCACAACGATAACTTCCCGTCCGGCAAATGGGAAGTCAGATGCATAGAAAACGGCGCATGACTACAATGGATGCAGCTGGAAGATGGGACGCCAGCTGAGTTCAAAAACGATTCGTGATGCGGTATTTGGTTTTGGGAAGGGAATAAACAGTTCCACATGTCATCGACGGCTCTATCAGATACCCACAAATGTTATTTTGGTTTTGGAATATTGGATTTTCTTGTGCTATTTTTTGCACATATTGCACATCCCCATATCGTCTTGATACACAGCCATATTGGCTTCACATATTTGGGGCGTTTGCATGTATGTATGTAAGATACGATCAGCTGCAGGAGAATCTGTGTGAGCACAAAAGTTTACCCCCCAAGACGCCAGCGAACAAAAAGGGTTTGGCGCCTCGAGGAAATGGCATAATTTGGAATACTTGCGTCACTTCATGCAGCACCGGGTAGCTAAGGCTGCAACATAATTGGAATTGCAGGATTGCGGAGAAAGGATGACAATTATTGAAGAAGCTGTCCAGTTACATGGTTCAGCGCATGGGCAATGAAACCTTAAATCTTGACAAATTCTGGCAGATTTACCTGATGACAAAGGTGGATTATAGACTATGATTGGCCAAGTCGGCTTATGGTCCACGTTTCCGAAAGTGGATGTAGCTGGCACCTTTAGCTGATGATGGCTGCAGCACCGAGCAGAAGGCACGGAGTAATCCGTTACGCGCAGACCATACATGGTATGGAGACCATTGGGCATTTGCCCAGAGGAGTCTGGACTCCCTACTTCCCCATTCAGAAAAGGTGTTCATGAGACACCAATGAATGCAAGTCGTGGCGTTTTTCAGCCCGAACGGCGATGAGAGTGAGAATCAAAAGAGAGAGCAGCCAGAACGAGACAAGAAGACGGTGTGAGAAAGCAGACGCCGTCTTGTCTGAGTTGCTCAGAGCCTATAGGATACATTCCTTCCGTTCACAGCAGCCGTGGCACTTCTCCGTGCGATCCTGTCTTCCCATATCTTGATAAGCCTGTTGAAGTCCGCCCTTATTGTCCGTCTACAGATACTACCTACACCATTTCCCTGGTCAAGTTTCCTTCCAAAGGGAAGGCCGAGGATGCACCATTTTCACAAGACGGCGCTTTTTTCCGGACGTCTGACAGGAAGAGCGTTTCCTGAAGAGGAGAAGGGGGCGAGGACACACACATTAGAAGAGAACCGACATGACGGGGCTGCAACAGGCGAGCGAATCCTCACAGCTGCCAGCGAGAGCCGGACAGTATGGCCGCGGCTTTGAGGCAGAGCTACCAGAGAAGTTGTTGGATTCCCGACTCCCGGACCTACATAGACTCCGGCATAGATACAACGACGACTACCACGACCATCACAGCCGCCCCTTTCTTCCCCATGGTGCCCGCCCACTCTGCCGCTGGGACTACGGCGCCCTCAGGCCCGTCTTTGCGCACTACCTGGAACTTCAGAAGGGCCTTCGACTGGCCGACCTGACTGAGAGCGAGGCCCGCCGCCGCTGGAAGAGCTTTGTTGGCCGCTGGAACTGCAACCGCCTGACGGACGGCTGGTACCAGCAGCAAATGTCTCTGTGCGCCGTCCGCGCCCAGGCGGAGCAGGAGCGGTGTCGGCAGCAGGAGAGGGAAGAGAAGGATGATGGCGATGATGGCGATGATGGCAATAGCGTGGCTAGAGTTGAAGGGGGGAACAACAACAACGCCAGCGACCCAGCGGCCAACTACGAGGGTCTTGTACACTCCAACGACAGCGACAGCGACAGCGGCCACGACAGCGACCATGACAGCGACCACGACAGCGACCACGATAGCGACCACAATACCCACAGCCTCTTTTGCACACAGGTTCTTTCCGATGAATCTGAGAGTGGTGCCGGGATTGGACCCCGACCCCGATCCCAAGACCTCCTTTGCCATGACAAGCGCTCCGAGCATTACGCGCGTCTCGAAGAGCTGCTGCCGCGCACTAAGAGCAGTCGGGGTGCCGCAGGACCCAGCACGGCCGACGCTAGCAACTACCGGCACATGTTGGTTGTGCTGCTGCAGCGGCAGCGGCGCCGGCAGGAGGCTGGGTCGGGGGGCAGGTCGGAGGGCGATGACGGCGTGCAAGATGTGCACAGTAGCCGATTGGCTTGGCCAGCGGTAGTCTGTCGGTCGGACGGCTGATGGGGGGAAGATGGACTGGGGCAGCTCTGGAAAAAAAAATATGCAGTTGTTCAGGGCACCTCGAACCTCTTTATGAAATGATACAATCCTCTCGTCATCTCGAGGTAAAAACATCTCTCTGGGAGGTCACGTGTTCTGGCGAGAAAGGGCAAACTGTCTTCCGGTTTTTCTGCGAGGGTAATGAAGTTTTGTTTCTTTTTCACTTTTCTGCATCTGCGCCTGAAGCTGCTGCTGTCGCTTTTGTTGCCGCCTCTCCCTCGATGCCTTCAGGCGGCGGCCAGAAGGCGGCCGGGTCCTCGCCGGGCTGGGGCCACCGCAGCGAATAACCCGACACGGTCGAGCGCACGCCGACGTCACCGGGGTCGTCTTTGAAGAACAGCGGTGGCCGCTCCAGGCGGCGCTCTAGCAGGTGCTCGACCACCAGGCCGGCCGCGCAGGCGTCGGCGAAGAAGGCCAGGTCCTTGTGGCGCAGCCAGGGCCGATAGCTGGTGAAGAAGACGTACGTCCGGCTCTCGGGCGTCTGCGCCAGCATCTGCGCCACGCTGTAGGCCAGCTTGGCGTGCTCGGCATGGCGGAAGAGCAGGTCGGCGAGGAGGATGACGTCGTAGCGGGGGGGCGAGGTGTTGTTGCTATTTGCATTGGTCTGGCCGCTGCCCAGGTCCTCGAGATGTGCCAGTATGGGCACCGGGTCGCCTCCCCAGACGTAGCCGTCGGCCACAATAGTGCCGGGACCTGCATACGCTGCCGAGGCCGAGGCCGTGGCTGTGGCTGTGGTCGTGGCTGTGGATATGGCTGTGGTTGCGATGTTGCTGCTGCTGCTGCTGCTGCTGCTGCTGCTGCTGCTGCTGCCTTTATCCTCCGTCTGGGCGGAGGCGGCGGCGGCTGCTGCTAATCCCGCCTCGGCCTCGGCTATGTTCTTCCGCATCGTCGCCACTAGGTCTGGGTCCGGGTAGTCCGTGACCACGACACGCCGGGCGCCCAGCACGAGCCCGCATACGATGCCCGGCAGTGCAGCGCCGGCTCCCAGTTCCAGGACTGTCTTTCCGCGGATGAGCGGCTGCCAGTCCTTCTGGCCCTGGTCCTCTCTGCCCTCCAGCTGCTGCAGCCCCTCAAGCTCCTGCTTCTCCTGCTGCTCCTCCAGGTAGTCGGCCATCACCCGGCTGCCGTTCCACAGCCGGTGCGCCTCCAGAGCGCTGTGGCCTACCAGGTGCAGCGTCAGCTGCACGCCGCTGCGGCCCAGCGCGTGCTTCTCTGTGGTGGGAGGTGGCGTTGGCGGGTAGTATCCCGGCGGATCAGCAAAGAGGTCGCCGACGCCTTCGCTGTCACTGTCGGCGCCGCCACTGCCGCCGACAACGTCAGCCACCTCATTAGGAAGAGGGGCCATATCCGGAGCACAAGATATTCTGAGTAGCCCTCTCCCCAGAAATAAGCGCTGCCCCAAATTGAGAAGCCCTTCACCTATATCCTCAATTAAGTCCCGGGGTTCGCAAGATACTTATCTTATTGTTGGCAAACGGAGGAGTTGCGGTAGAAACAGTGTTGCCGGCTCCAAAATCTCGTCGTCGCATAAAAAAGTTTCCAATCACGTGACTTTTGAAAGCTCAGGAACTTGCCCTTTTTGGCAGAACGGGTCATTTCTCGCTGAACTGTAGGTGAAATTACGGGACTCGTCTTTTCTCTGGTGAGCTTCAAGGCGTGGAACGGGTGACATTTGACTTTCTTTATGTTGTTCCACCAAAACACAATGCTCCATCAGATGTGACAAAGGTCGGCTACTCTCTAGCCAGATGACAAAGCTGACCTCTCTGCAATGACTGCTGTTTTGTTACACATTGGGCATGACGTCAATTGCTTTGAATATCACCCTTGCAGACGTCCTAGACACTGGTACACGGCCTCTTCCCAGCAGCAAGCGAAGGGCTTTGCCTAAAAACAGATACATGTCCTCCCTCCCTCCCTCTTCAGCTCAGCCCAGCCAGCCGCCACCCTTTTTTGGCTGTGCCGCCGGCAGAGACAGCTCGACATCGATGTCGAGCAGAGCGACAACCTCAAAGCCAGACATGGTTTCCGGCTCATCAGCTTGGTCTGTTGGCGAATTGGGCCTCTCGGCTATCTGCTGAGCCAGGTTCTTGACGTATGTTTTCAGTTCGTCCCTATCCTCTCCATTCTCCTCCTCCTTCTTCTCCTCATCCTCCTCCCCTCTCTCCTCCTCCTCCTCCTCCTTCTCTTCCTCATCCTCCTCATCCTCCTCAACCTCCCCCTCCTTTTCCTTGGCATCGTCTTTATCTTTGTCCATCTTTCTCTCGCTCTCGCTCCACTTCTCACTCACCTCTTCTTCTTCCTTCCTACCAACCACTTCCTCGTCTTCGTGCACTGCCTCCTGCTTCGTGTCCTCTCTCACGTCTCTCTCGCTTGTTATCGCCTCCTTCGCCATTTCCACCCTATCCTCTGTCTGCTTAGCCTCTGCCGCCTCTGCCGCCTCCGCCGCATTCGCCGCATTCGCCGCATTCACCGCATTCACCGCATCCACCTCCTCCACACCCTTGCAGATCTGGCAGTAAAAGGCTGCCGCTAACGGCGTCTCTTCGTAGACCCAACCCTGGCCGTCGACGTACACGGGGTGGCGGCCGTTCAGACATGAGCAGCACAGCCCCAGCCCCATGGGCATGAGGCAGCCGCGCGTAGCCCAGTGTTCACACATCCCTGTGCCCACCGGTTCGCAGCCCGTGCTCTCAACCTCCCGACAGCTCTCGCAGTAGGCAGCCCACCGCGGCGCGTTGTAGACCCAGCCCTGGCCGTCGACGCACAGCTTGTAGCGGCCGTCTGTCTTGATCGACCGGCTGTCTGCGCACGTGCAGCACAGCCCCATCCGCGAGCGCCTCGTGCAACGGCGCTCGGCATGCTCGCACGTCGGGCTCATGGTGTTGGGGCCTCGGCGCATGTAGTGGATGACCTTTCGAGTACCGGGCTCACCGCGCTGCAATCGGCCTTGATCGTGACGCTGGCTAGAGCGGTGGCTAGAGCACTGGTCGGGATACATGGCTATAATGCTGCGATGCTATGCTTTTGTGTTTGGTGTAAGATATATTTATCTTGCTTGCTGGGTAGTTTTGGGGTCTGGATCGATCATCTAGGGTGCGAAGCAGTGCTGAGCAACATTCCTGCAATCGACGTAGACTAATCACATGTTATCCACAGGTGAGAGATGCAAAGATTGGAAAAGGAAACAGTATATACGAAAGTCCCAAGTGTTAATGGAGGGATATGGTGGCTGAGTTGTTGGGAAGTTACCAAATAGAAAACGCCCGGCCTGCCGAATGGCTAACGGCGCAGTAACAAATGTTGTTAGCCTAAAAATTGTAAGATACCTCTTGCACGTCTCGGTCCTCCTCTTTGTTGGGTTTTGGCACATACTGCTGATCATTCAGTGAAGCGACCCCGCGTATTCCCTTCAGAAATCCACCAGTCAAGTGTTCGCAACACAAACGAAAGCATGCATAATTCGATGATATACAAGGGTGAGCACACGGCAAGAAGAAGTAGCAGGGCCGGTCTGCCGACTCCCATGTTCTCAATAAGGCTATAACTTGTTGTCGCCTTTTGTCGTTAGTAGCAGAAACGCATACGAAAAAAAATACGCCGTTAAATTATAAACAAATTCCGTCTACTTCTCTTTCGAACTATTCAATTCCCGCCTCAAACCCCAAAATAAAGCCCAGGGTATAGATGAGGAGCCTTGTTTCCCTAACCGGATCTCCTCGGCGGCACATCGTGAACGCCAGCCCCATAACTCCAAACCGTCATCGTGCAGCCTTTAGTACATGTCTAGGCAAGACTGGCCGTGGCAGGAATTCGGACAAGCGGCGTGTGCTCACGCAGCTTCTCCAGCATATCTGCGTAACTCTCCAGGCCCATACCCATCACGCTGACGACCTCGAAGATGTGGGCGCCCTTGAACGTCTCGGCCCAAAGGCGTATGACGGCTGCTGCTAGCTGCCTCAGCTTGGAACTGTCACTCGATATGCCGTCCTGCTGTCTACCAGATGCCTGTCCAGATGCGGCTGTCGACGATGTGCCTGCGAGTGAAGGATCAATTGGTACAGCAAACTCGGTCTCGTCCAGTAGCCGCCTCATGTTGTCCAGAAGCGCTTTCTCCTCCGCTGAGACCGGTGGGTCAGCGGGACCTATGGACGCAAGCGTGACCAGCCATTTTGACAGCAGAATGGCGCATTCCATATTGCACACTAGATCGGCGCTCCTGTTAATACATGGGAAAGGGGGGGTGGGGGAACACAACCAGCTTTCTGTTTTTGACTTACATGAATGCTGCATGCTCCATTCAAGCGACTTGGTCCGCGCCACGTAGTTCACTCCGGCCCTGACCAGCATGGCCAAGGCATGGATCGCCTGCACCACTGCCCGCGTCGTATGCTGACTGCGAGAGAGAAGCGGACCATCACTGAACGCGTTTGCGATCAAGATGGGGTCGCGAGTTTCTAGCCTCTGCCCGGGGTTGAGATCTGTGTATAGACGAATATATGCCAACCGAAGCAGTGCAGTCGCATTAACAGCCACTGATGCACCGGGAGGACTGTCAAATCCGGGCACCAATCCCAGATTTCCCATCGCAGCCTGCTGTTGTTGCTGCTGCTGCTGTTGCTGGACCGACTCGGCGTCACGCATCTGGCGGTGCTGTTCGAAACCGATCTGCCACAAGCGAAGGCCATGGGCCACCTCCTCCACATCCTCAGTTTTGAGTCCGCGGTGGATACTGAAATGCGAGGATATGGCAAAAGACGTTTGTTTTAGTAAGAATATGTGTTGGATGAAGGCGTGGATGAGAACGTAGTTGCCCAGAGACGACACGTGTGTAAGAGGTGTCTGAGAGTTCCGGTTCAGAATGCGCGAGAATGCATCCTGAAGTGACATTTCCACATTTGGATACGACTGCCGAGCCTCCTGCCACTGCCAAGCTGATTCCACCCGCCACAGCCGAGAGGGCTGTGGCAAAAACAGGTTGACCTCAGACGTCAGAAGCATAGGCGTCGTGTTGTACACAATGCTGCAGAGATTAAAAAAGCAAAACGCGATAAGTTTTGTGCGCGTGCTGCCTTCAACACGGATCCACGTCTCCCAGTCAGCGGCCTGTGCTGATGTCTCAGACATCAAGCCTTCGTCCCGCATGAGGAGTGCAAGCGTACTCTGCAGAGATAGAGCCTCGTGCAGGATGGCCTTGGGTCCCCAGATTCCGACAGAGAACAGTAGTAGGAGGGCTTGAATGGTTTCGAGCCGGGACTGAGGCGTATTTGGCGAGCTAAGCAAAGAAGAACCAGACAAAGTCACGAGTCAGCAACATCAAATAAGTGAGCCAGGAATGGACAGCACATACTAAGGTTCTCGGTGGGTTTCCTGTGTCATAGGACGGTCATGCTGCATCGAGTTAAACGAGTGGCGATAGCCCGAGCTTGGCGACGGCCGGGTCGAGTGCGGGCTGTAGGCGGACGCGGTTGGTAGAAGGCTATGCACTTCATGGCTATGCCGCCGTCGGATTTGCTCAAATGAAACAGCCTTTGCCGCATACCAAAGTGCGTTTCCGCGGTGGCTCTCGAAACGATAATGAGCTCCGACGGCAAGGATGGCCAAGATCAGTTCAGGTGAGAGCTCGGCCGGCAACATGGTCGGAAGATGCAGGAAAGGGATATGTTCGTGTAGCCCACTGACATACCCCTCTAGGAATCTAGTCAAAGTGTGTCTCGAAGGAAAAACGAAGTCGGCTGGCAGAACAGCTGTGAACTCTTCAAGTCGGCTCTTTATGACTGTATGATCGGCGGCCGCAATCCGCCAGGCTGGCGCTCGCATCATCTCTTCTTGTGACCGCGTAGCGGCAGTCTCAGCTAGGTCGCGCATGTCTGGTTGAACAGAGGGGAACCTTGTCGAGGGGAATGAGGGCGCCATTTTGGACATGACGCCGGCACCACGTCCAAGCGCCTCCGCCGCCGACCGTGACCACAAGCCTAACGACTGGTCTGATTCTAGTGACGGTGGTAGGAAATGTGATGACGATGCAAACTCGTCTAAAAACAGATGATAATCGTCAAACGAGGCTGTCGGGGGTTGGCCAGGATATGGTGGCGGAAGCGTGTCTGCTTGGGCGGCAACCCGTCTGCGGTCGCCATAAGGAGGTGATGTGTTTTCGTTGTAAACCTTAACTGGCGCAATGGTAGTAGCGGATGAGCGGTCAAGAACGGGCATCATGGATGGCATAACTGTCATCTCCGCAGAAGAGGCAAGATGTGTGGCGGCGTCTGACAACAAGTCCAAATTCGACGAGAGCCGCAGGTCGGCCGAAGAGGATTGCGAAGGCAATGCTATGGCGGGATGGGGTGGAGACATCAGAGTAGACGCTGGATCGTTAAATCCAGATTGCTGCGACCGCTGCTGAAGCTCAACGACCACATCCGTATTGCTACTGTCGGGAGACCCGGACGGACCGCTGACAGAAGAAGGCTTTCGTGCCCTATTTCCATCTCGGCTGTTCTCATTGAGATGAACAAGCTTTTCATGGCGAACGAGCAGATCGCTGATGTCCATGTAAGTAAAAGTGCTGAGAAGTTGTTTGTGGGCGACGTGCTTGGTCTATGCAGATAGAATGTGTACGACTTTAACAAGGGGAGTGATGTCTAGGCAAGATATAGCTGAAGAGGACTGGTGTTAAACAAGGGAGGGTGTGGGACAGGGCATATGCAGTCACTGTTTATTTTGCTAGGTGCAAAGAGTGTGTGTGTCCTCCGATGATCCCAGATAGAGCAGCAGGATAAAAGGGCCCAAGAAGGAGACCGAGACGACTCGCACCAAAAAAAAACGAACTTAGACAGGGGAGCCAGAAAATATGGCGACAGAAGACGAACAGGAAATGTGGGAGGCAGCAAAGGATTGCGGAGTTTGCTTACCGTCTTCCGAATGTTTTCCCGCAGCGTGCCCAGTTACAGGAAAAGGGCTTCTCTTTGGTGTGTGTTCTCTCATGCCTCTGGACATGCTCTACACGCCTGAAATGGAGAAGCCAAAGTAAGCCTTATGCGTTTCAAACGGAAGATTAGACGCCCATTTAAGGCAGGCCGATGCTCATCAACAGGCCCATATTCACCTAAATCGTTTGTTACAGTATTTGCATGGCAATGTCTTGGGCTTCAACGGTCGGCCCTCTCTGTTGTGTTCCGTGCCCATAGTTGGAGGGTTCCCAATAGATTGCATAGCCAGCATTTGTAGCTTCAAGTTAAATGGTGATGAGCTCAGGGGGGTCGATAGGCGGGGGACGGATGCCCCAAGTGCTGTTTGACCAGAAGGAAGCGCCTCGAAGCGAGGAGGAGGCTTGTCCCAAGTCACACAGCACAAGAGTGAGTGGGGGGGAGAAGAAAAACGAGGGAGTGTAGGGAGAGGAATTCA